>JABTTQ020001867.1:0-243568 GCA_016081115.2 Rehmannia glutinosa
AACCGCTTCGTCGCGCTATTCGCAGTCCCGCTTTTATCTTTCCACTTCATAGCCAGCAACAACCCCTACACCATGAACCTACGCTTCATCGCAGCGGATACCCTCCAAAAACTAATCGTCCTCGCCGTTCTAGCCATATGGGCTAATTTCAGCAAAAGGGGAGGGCTAGAATGGACAATTACTCTGTTCTCACTATCCACGCTCCCAAACACCCTCGTTATGGGCATCCCGTTGCTAAAAGGGATGTACGGGGAATTTTCCGGTGGGCTGATGGTGCAGATTGTTGTCCTGCAGTGTATCATCTGGTACACTCTGATGCTGTTCATGTTCGAATACAGGGGAGCGAAGCTTTTGATTTCGGAGCAGTTTCCGGATACGGCTGGCTCAATAGTCTCGATCCACGTGGACTCTGATGTGATGTCGTTGGACGGTCGGCATCCGTTGGAGACCGAGGCGGAGATTAAAGAAGATGGGAAACTTCATGTGACCGTGAGGAAATCAAATGCTTCGAGATCGGATATTTTCTCGAGGAGGTCTATGGGGTTTTCATCCACTACGCCGCGCCCATCGAATCTGACCAATGCGGAGATTTACTCGTTGCAGTCTTCTAGAAACCCTACGCCTAGAGGGTCTAGTTTTAATCACACTGATTTTTTCTCTATGATGGGGGGTGGGGGTGGGGGTAGGAATTCTAATTTTGGTGCAAATGACGTTTATGGCCTTTCGGCTTCAAGAGGGCCGACTCCTAGGCCTTCGAATTTTGAGGAGGAAAGTGGAAATAATGCTAATAAACCAAGATTCTATCATGGTGGGAATAATAATAATGTTAATAATAGTAATTATCCAGCACCAAATCCTGGGATGTTTTCACCTACGGGCGGGTCTAAAGCGAATGGGGCTAAGAAGCCAATGAATGGGCAGCACAAGAATGAGGAAGGTGGTGGTAAAGATCTTCATATGTTTGTTTGGAGCTCAAGTGCTTCTCCTGTTTCTGATGTTTTTGGTGGTGGACATGATTATGGTGCATTGGACCAGCAACATGCTAGTGGTGGTAAAGAAGTTAGAGTTGCTGTTTCTCCCACCAAAGGTACAGTATTTTTCCTTTTTTTTTTCAAATTATTTTGAGTTTCCTAGAAAAGGTACAATCTTTTTCCATTTTTCTTTATGTTTTAACTTTTTTAATAAAAATATTTTGATTTTCCTAGCAAAGGTACAATCTTTTTCCATTTTTCTTTTATATTTTCATTTTTTTTCCAAATTATTTTGAATATCATAGCAAAGATACAATCTTTATTCATTTTTTATTTCATGGTTTCACCCATTTTTTGTTACTTATTTTGACATTCATAGCAAAGGTACAATCTTTATTCATTTTTTCCTTTATGTTTTCACCCTTTTTGTTTTGTTAGTTATTTTGATTTAATTTCCTAACAAATGTACAATATTTATCCTAGTTCTTTTAATTCACTTTTTTTTAAAAAAAAAATTTATTTTTTATTTCTTGTTTATTAATATCATGTATTTTGAATTGTTTTTAGTGGAGGGACAAAGGGACAATAATCAAGAGGATTACTTAGTGAGAGATGAGTTCAGCTTTGGAAATAGAGGTGGTGATAGAGAGAATGAAGGTGAGAAAGTGGATGAGAACAAAATCAAAGTGATGCCACCTGCAAGTGTAATGACAAGGCTTATTTTGATCATGGTTTGGAGGAAATTAATCAGAAATCCCAACACTTATTCAAGCTTAATTGGCCTAACATGGTCTCTAGTTTCATTCAGGTAACAAAAAACTTAACATTATTAATTCCATTAATTATCTATCTTGTGGGATCCACCTATTTCATTGCATCGGATGAATGACAGTGTATAAGATGATGATGTTACAATTGTACATATCTTTTTATTTTTTTTTAAATTAAATTAATAAGTGCTTTATTTGCCACTTTTTAGGTGGAATGTTGAAATGCCTGCCATAATAGCAAAGTCCATCTCCATACTATCAGATGCAGGGCTTGGCATGGCCATGTTCAGTCTTGGTGAGTAATCATGAACATAATAATCTTCATTAATTAATTTCTCTTTAATGTCAAATTACACTTAATTAATTAAAGATTTGTCTGAAAAGAGAGAAAAAAGCAAAGCATGCCAAAAGCAAAGTTGTGCCCTCATGACAACATGTCTGCCTCTTTATTATTGCCTACTTTTCTACTGTCAAAATGCATGCCATGTTTTTCTCAGTGTACTATGACAAAAATACACACAGTGAATAATTACACACAGTTTGTGTTCGTGATCATCACTATCTTAAAAATCTCCGCCTAGCCCTGATTAGTCTTCCCCTAGGCGCTAGGTTCCCCTTGTCCACCTACAATTATTTTTCTGAGTAGGCCCTGATTAACCCCGGTCAGGCTCGCCTAGGTGCTAGGCCCTAGGCCCCATGTTGCCGTTCAACTAGCGCCTAGCACTTTTTAAAACACTAGTGATGATTACTGTTCTAAAAATTCTTGTCTAACCCTGATTAGTTTCCACCTAGACGCTAAACTTCTCTTGTCCAACTAGGTGTTTCTTCCCGATTAGGCCATGCGTAACCCCACTTAGTTTTCGCCTAGACGTTAGGCCTTATCCTGCCGCCCGACTAACGCCAACACTGGTGGTGATGATTGATTTATTAATGAATATGCAGGTCTGTTTATGGCATTGCAACCGAGGATAATAGCATGTGGGAATTCTGTGGCAACTTTTGCAATGGCTGTGAGATTCCTTACAGGACCAGCTGTCATGGCTGCTGCTTCCATTGCTGTTGGCCTTCGTGGTGTTCTTTTGCGCATTGCTATTGTTCAGGTCATTGTTATTTTATTATTGTTATCTTATTTAAATCTTTGTTTTTAATTAACAATATTATCATGGTATATAGTTGGAATTTTGAAAACATTTAATTTGCTACTAGATAATATTAATCAATACAGCCTTCTTGAATGAAGCCCTAAAGATTTTCAATTTCATTTCATACCAATGTCAATGTATTATATTTTAATCCCTTCTTCATAAACAAAGTATTTCAAACACAGAATCATATCAAACCTCCAGGGATTTTTGTAATTTTTACAAAATCTCGGGTTTTTGTAATTAGTACAAACTTCAGATGTAGTTTTTGTAAGGGGAAAGCTATCAAGATTGTGACAGGGGATTTTCTTGTTTTTTCATGATTTTTAATGTTTTATTTAAATAATAATGTTTCTTGGATTTTGGTCACTCCAATGTATATTCTTAAAAATTTATGGTCCCCCATATTAGAATATCGAAGTGAACTTTTAAAGAATCTCACTAAAATACTCCCAACACATGACCACCAACACGTGAATCTAACTCTTTTTGGATTATAAAAACAGTGATGGAATAGCCCATACAATAAAAAAAGAATTATTTTTATTTTTTTATTAGTTCTGAGAAAAGGGATGTTTCAATAAGTTCAAGTGCAACAGGACAATGTGACAGTCAAGGAAAATCTAAAGAAAAAACATAAGTATATGAAACATAACATGTTACATGTTACATTCAAATACTAACACATATTCTTTTCCTGTTTTACCCTTTGTTGTTTTTGTATTGGCAAACAAATTTGCAGGCTGCTCTACCTCAAGGAATTGTACCCTTTGTTTTTGCCAAGGAGTATAATGTGTACCCTGATATTCTCAGCACCGCGTAAGTATATATGTATTTCGCAATATGTATATCGTTTTTCTATACGTGTACAACGATCTTTCTCTTTTGTAATAACGATTTCTATATTATCTCTTTTATAGGGTTATATTCGGGATGCTGATCGCGTTGCCAATAACGCTCGTCTACTACATTTTGTTGGGGCTATGAACTTGGGAAAGTCCATTCCATCCGAAAGTCGGACAAATTATGAAAAAGCTCGTCGCAAAGTTAGCATATTTTAACACGGGGATTTCCTTGAGATCCAAAACAAGAGAGAAAATTAGTGCATCCGTCTTGATTTGTGTTTTCTAGTAAAAAGATGTAAAATTATGTTTTGTAGTTGATTTTCAGGGGGGCAAAAAAGGAAGGGAAAAAAAAGCAAGTGTTCTAGTTATTTTGTGATATTCTCTTGTATTTGTTTCAAGAATTAATGGTTACACTAAGGAATAGAAGTTCAAAAAGTGATGAAATGGTCTATGTGATATAATGTCCTTTCATTTTATGCAAATATTCTTATCCTTCCAGAAAAGAAAAAAAAGTTTTAGCTGAGGTTTCAAATTGTTAGAATATGGAATCTTTGGGTTGAAACTTTCGTACAATAACAAGTCAAAGTTCCCTATTTTTAAGTTTTAAGTAGTACATTCTATGCTAGGATTTATTTACCAGTCATTGCTCAGGTACTTGTAGGCAATGCCATGTGACAATTTCAAAGCCATTAATGTTTTTGTTGTTTATATATATATATATATATATATATAAGATTTTACGACAGAAAATTTGTCTCAGTTTATTGTGAATTTTTTTAGAAAATATAATATGTATTCACTCTTAATTTTTCAATTATCAATTACATTTAATCATTATTTCACTTAAAAAATATTACATCAATTGTTATTAATATTATACTTTGATCTGATCAACAAAAATAAATATCGCATTGGTCTTATATGAGTTCAAACGGTCATCCATGTGCTCAACTAGGTGATATCGTCGAGCTTCTCACTCAAATTCTACACATTGTGTTACTTTTTATGATCATTTCACAATTAAGTTTTATGGACTTGGTGGTTTGGGAAGTAGAACCAATTTAATTTCACCGATGCAAGTAATACTCCAAATTTGTTGCTAAAAATAGTGATTGTAGTACATGTTTTAACCACGAAACATATATACTTATATACACCTAGATGAAATTCTAGTCTTTGTGATCATGTAATATACACCTAGATGAAATTCTAGTCTTTGTGATCATGTAAATATTAAATGTGACAGTAAAAGATACTTATTTCAAAAGTCCTACTGAGCTTTTACTTTTGTAACTTTGAACCACTAACTATCGTGATGTGATCAATTCACGAGTGATTTTAGAGTAACGTAAACGTTAAACCATCTAATCCATGAGGTAAAACCATAGATATTGAAACATGATTTCTTCTCAACAGTTTGAAGATTTTATGATCAAAATTAGTTATATCTCTTTATTTCAGGACCAGTCTACTATGTTAAGATTGTTGAGCTCGACTTGGCGGTTAGTTGGCTATAAGGCACTGATATGGGTGTGATACAATATGGGTTCGGGGATACGTCATGTTTTATAATTTTAAAAATACCCGTATATGTACAATTAAAAAAAAAACAATGTTTCATTCGTAAAATTTAATTTTCATAAATACTAAACTAACTCACATAGGCACATATAAAACATGTTGAAAATATTAGTTTTATATTTTTTATATGTGGATTAATTGTAAGAATTTATATGGATGTGATTTTTTTCTTTTCAAATTGGAATGATTATGCAGGTTCTTTTTGGATACTATAGATATGTATTGATGGAGTATTCACGTAGTGTCGGATAAAGTAACGTATCCAGTACATATCTTGCATGGGTATGTCATTCTCACATAAGTGTCAGTATTTCCTAGGTAGTTGGTATGTTTCACCATCCAATCTCATTCTTTTCTTAAAAAAATAATGAATTTGCAATCACTATTCTTTGGATGCACATTTGGTAAATTTTCAGGCTTGACGCAGTAGCCTACAAGCTATGTCAACCACACTAGACAAGTCATGAGACACACTCTTTTACGTTTTTATGCAGAAAAATACCATAAAGTAAATACATTTTCATTTCCAAACTTAATTCTAAAATTAACGTTCAAAAAAAAATAATTCATAAATGTTTTTAATTCTTTAACGAAAATTTATATGTTATATGTGTAATCCTAAAAGTATTGAAAACATGAAAAATCAAACGAACTCATGATAATTTTTTTGATAACTTTCCCCATAGCCAATCATTGTTCTGAAGACACAACTGGAGATATGGCTGCACGCCTGCACTGCACCATCACCTTACACCAAATAGCCTTTCAAAGACCTCGTTGAATATTCCAAAACAGATTGACATGATGAAGTGCTAAAAATTAGGGGCGTCAAATAGTGTAATCGTGTCGTGTTTTGAGTTAACGTGATACTGATACAATACGATAAGTTCAAATACTAACACGACATGATAAGATATTGCACTTATACGAACACGAAATTTTTTTTGTGTTGATATGATACGACACGATTTGACACGGTAAGTCGAAAATGAGCGATATAATATTACACATTAACACATTATACGACATGATATAATATTACACGATAATACATAATACAAACTACAATCTTTCTAATATAAACATACATACAAAGTATATATATTAACTGGAGAATATTGTATCATTACCAGATACGTCTTTGAAAGCATATCGTGTCACTAACAGATTAACAGATTGTCAACATGTTAATTACGTTCCATCTGTTAATTTTGTCATGTTTATTGGGTTGACACAAAAACGACACGAACACGATAAGACTAAACACTAAGTCACTACTAACCCATTATTTTTGTATTGTTTTCTTGTTGTGCTATCATTTCGTGTCAGAATTGCTACCCCTATTAAAAATCATGCAAATTTCAGATATTTCATTGACCTATCACCTAGAGGTGCATTTATTCTTTTTTTCTTCTTTTGGTGGGGGTGGGGTGGGTGAGGTGATCCATGCAATATGCTTCAGCCAGTGATATTTCTTGTTTGCATAATGTTACACACGGGGGCGGAGCCAGATCAATTTCAATGGGGGAGGGCTGAAGAGAAAAAAATAGTACATCGATTATATTTATAAAAATAACTATTTAATTCTACACCTAAATTCTAACACAAATTCAATTCGGGAAAATAATTTTTTCAATCCTATAACTTAGACAATTTGAAGATTTAGATCTCTAAGTAGTCACATTTAAATTACAGTCCAATATATTTAAAAATTTGGACATTTAGTCTTATTTTGACTGAAATTATATAATTTTATAGTAATGGCTAATTAGGACCGTTAGATGCTAACATGTCTAATAAACTTTTGGATTTTGGCGATTTGACGCAAAAATTGACACACCAAATCACCAAAAATTAACACAAAAATGTAGGAATTTTAATGTTTTGGTAGCAAATTTTTGCGCCAAATCCCCAAAGTCCCCAATTTTTTTGGAATGTTTGCACTTAATCTGCCATAGCTAGCAATTTCCGATAAAATTATACAATTTTCGTCGAAATATGACTAAATATTCAAGTTTTTAAAAGATATCAGACTATAAATTTAAATGTGATTACTTAGAAAACTAAATCTCAAAATTGTCCAAGTTATAAAACTAAAGAAATTATTTCTCAATTTAATTCTACAACTAAACTACACCACAAATTTAGTTCTACAACTAAATTGCACCAGAATTTTTTTGGGGGGTAATTGATAATATATATATATATATATATATATATATATATATATATATAGGTATTGGATCATATGTGGCAAGCCCTTTAATATGTGGCAGTGTGGACAGATCTAGACCATTAACATGTTTGATCCAAAGGCCTGATTTTTTTCCTTTTTTTTAAAAAAAAAATCGAAATCAGCCCATTTAAGGGCAAAATAGGCAAATTACAAACATTATGTAACGTCTTATTGTAAGTCCAGCGGCTACGATAATCTAGAGGGGGTGAATAGATTATCTCCATCTTTTCGATTTCGCCTCTTTTTCCAACTGAATGCTCAAAGATAATAACAAAGGTGCGGAATGTAAACAACACACGACGATTTAAAGAGGTTCAACCCACCAGGGCCTAATCCTCTACCACCCCAAAGATATCAGGGATGGATTTCGAAAGAGAAAAAGATTTTATTAATAATTACCAAAATTATTACAACAAAATCTTACACCAACACCTTGAAGAGCACCACACTCTTCTTCAACACCACCTTTGAGATTACCACAATCTCACTTGAAGATTACCACAATCTTCAAACGACACCTTGTGAAGATTACCACAATCTTCACCCTTGAAGAGCACCACACTCTTCAACACCTCAACAAGAAGATTACCACAATCTTCTTACACCTAACACCTAGTTCACCCAAGTGTGTTCTTACCACGTTAACACTCACAAGGATATCTTGTGTTTGAATGACGACCACAAATTCAAGATTACAACTCGATAATGAATAATACAATTGAGTGCAAGTGTAATCAAGAATAGCCTAGACCTCAAGAATGTGAAAGTGAATAGCTAGGCAAATTACAACAAGAAATAAGACAATGTAAGAACAAGTGTATTCTTGAGTGTATCTTGTTGTGTTGTAGTTTTCTCTCATATTGTGTTGCTTCAATTCTTCCTCTATTTATAGAAGATGTCTTGTACATGATAGGCTCCTCTTGGGGACATGAATTCTGTAAAAAATTGCAAGACAATTGAAGAAAAGAGTGTTAGAAATCAATCCCACAAATTAAGGGAGAAGATGTCTGCCGCAACGGTTACATTTTTTGTCAAACTTAAAGCACGGTCGCGCACAAATAGACGCGTTTGAAAAAGAGAATACATATTTACAGGCGACGGTCGACGTAGGGTTCGACCAGGTCGTCGCCCCTTACTTCAACCGATTGCACAACTTCAAAAAACGAAGGGCAAATGTTCTGTTTCAATTTTTGCTCCCGTGCACGGCCGCCTAAGGGGTCGAGGTCGGCCGACGGCCGGTTGCCCTATAGGGCGACCGGTTGCCTGACTGACCATTTTTCGCAAACATGAAGTTTTCTGTTTTTCTCAACTTTCGTGTCACAAAGTTGCCCTATACGGCGACCGGTTGACCTCAAAACAAAAGTGTTATCCAATTTTATATCGAAAATAAACTTCAAGAAATACTCCGAAAAATAGTGAAAATATTTTAGACTGATCGGGAGTATTAGGACAACATTTAGAAACATTGTTTTGAAGTATAAACATAAAATCATTAGAAGTGTTGTCCAATTTTATCTGAAATAAAACTTGAAGAAATACTCCGTAAAATATTAAAACCATTTTAAATCATTTTGGAGTATTTGGACAACCTTAAAAAAAACATTGTTTTGGTATAAAAACTAAATCATCAAAATCATGATAAAACCATTTATCAAACAATCTCCCCCTTTTTGATGATTACAAACCAAAACAATTTTAACGAGGTCGATTTTGAAAACAAAACAATTTTACTGGTTAAAGAGAACTATCCATTGTGAGCGACAACATTCCGTGCAATAAACACAAGGATGGGAGTAGAGAGATTATCAAACACATATAGCAAATGCTCCCCCTATCAACATGCACAACAAGAGTAATATAGAAGCAACTTAACCATAAGCTAAAATCTTAGCTTTTCGATATTGAGCTTAAGTATCAAAAACTTAAAAGCTCCCCCTGTCAAAGAGACATCATTAGAAACATATATACGTCCATACTACAACCAATGGACCAAGAATTATACACAACTTACGGCTTTAGGAAGCCATAGCTTATAGCTTCTATTAGTTAAGCTTATCTTAGCTTCTTTGAGCTAAAGAGTTTATAACATGTTTCTCCCCCTTTGGAATCATCAAAAAGAATGTTAGCACGATAAATACATGTTGTGTATAATTTTTTCATTGAAACGTTTTATCGAACACTTGGCGGGCGTCAAAAATAGAAAAAGTTATATATAGCCCTTGTAAATGAAATCAAGCCAAGTTTTTCATCACCAAATACAATTTAACAAATATCATTCATCAACAATCAATAAGCTCATCACAAACATATATGAATTACATCAAGAAAAATACATATAAGCCACAAACTCAAGGGTTCAACCTAATTGAGCTAAAGATAGTGAAATTCTTACCATTCAATCGGTAAAGACGAGCAATGATGATGATAGTCGAGCTAGATAATCCCCAAAATATATAATTCATGCATCAAAACTCATTTGAAGTGAATTGTGTGTGAAATTTGCAAAGGGGACGAAAAATGGCCAAAATGTATCAAAGTGACGAATGCTGAAGACAGAACCATTTTTATCCAAGATTTTGCTTAGGGCGACCGGTCGTGGTTGAGGGCGACGGTCGGCGTTGAGGGCGACGGTTTGCCCTCAACCCTTCAGCCCATTTGTCTGTCAGCTTTTTCCAAAAATCCGAATTTTCAACCAAAAATCCGATTTTTTCACCCTAAGTTTTAAAACGTGTAAAATGCAAACGTAAGCTTCATTCAATATGCATTATGTCATAATCAAGCTCGAAATGAGATAAAATACTCGGCGGTAAATGAACAAATGTCCGCGAGTTAACTTTGAGACGGGATTTAAACACATCTCAAGTATTTGTTAAAAACGCAATCCCTTAGAAAGATTTTCGAATCTCAATATGTTTAGTTCGATTATGACGAACTATATTTTGAATAATTTTCACCGGACTTGTAATCCCAAAAAAATAAGAACGTTTTAAGGCTTTGGATACAACTAGTCATAGGAAGAAGTGCCTTTCAAATATTTGAAAATTTCTTTTAATGGCACTTTAATGAGATTCGTTGGGATAGTTTTTGAAGTCGAGCATATAGACATAAGACATATGGAATGTCGAGTCTATAGAAATAATACAAGAAAACATACCTCGAATTTAATTGTCGACCGACATGCCTTTCTCAACCTTTGTCAATCTTTAGTCATAGAGGTTGAGATAGTTCTTCTTTCTTCAATGCCTAACTCCTTCAAGAGTTCTTTTGAAATATAACCATCTTCGTATTATGTACGTCATGTGATGTGTTATTTAACTTTTGTAAATTACAGGTTAGATGGCAAGAGGAAATAGGAAGAGACCTGCCTCCCCAGTCCCGAACGAGGGTCCGAGTGACGTTAACCCGAGGAGAAAGAGCGCAAAATCTGTGCTCAAAGATTCGTTGCCCAAACTGAGGACCAGATCCGTCCCCAATGTTATATCGGGTGCATTGGTTCGGCCCAATAATTATCAGACAAGAGCAGTTATTGAAATGGGATTCGGGAGCCTGCTCGGGATAAACATGAAGAACTTCCGGGGTGATATATCAGTTGATGTTTTAACGAATCGTGTGTATGCATAATTATTAAGCAGTTTGTGTTCAAGTACTATAATTACTTTTTATTCTGGAACTCAATGTAACAATGTACTTCTGAATGTCACACTTATCATGAAATGTCAAACCAATGTATACCAAAACAAGAGTTTATTATACTATAATATAATTATGTGTACACCATAATTTACTGCTTATAAACCATCAAAGTATTCATATATATACACCACAATATGCCACAAATTTACTATATTTTTGATTTTTAGTTGAAGCACTACAATTATTTTTACTATTTGGAAGTCATCATAATCCTTTGAAAAGTTGTGTATCATCAAGGATAGCGATTACAACATAAAAGTGTTTAGGTTACAGGAATTTTTTTATTTAAAGTCAAATGGACTAAAAACGGTGTAAAACTAGAATATAAATGGTATTCGGTTATAATATAAATAACATTCAATTACAATATAAATGACATTCATTTAATATAAGTCAAATCGATAACAATTTTTGGACTCTACGAAATTTGAAAATCTTTGGGAAAAGTGTAGTTGTATTATGTAGGTTGTTGGACATGTTCGATTTGTTGTGAGATGCAATTTTGCCACACGTTCCACACTTCCTCTTTAGTTTCTTGCTTGCACTGATTGCCTATAAAACTCCACACCCTTGTCCCAACTCGCAAATTGCATGCCCACTCACGGTATTTTATCTTGTTCAACTTCGGTATCCAATATTTGGTGTTGTCGGGTAATATTACCAGCGCTAAAGTATTTTCGACGTCGAACGCGTTTCATCACTTGTATCCGCAAAGTATATGCACACCGAATAAGTGAAACGTATATTGAAAAAAAAAAATTCAAAATGCACAATAGTTTCAATATTAGCGTACATTTTCATAAATAAAAAATCTTACAATTTACATGAATGTTTATACTAATCACACCAATATTGAAGCATATGTATACGAAAATAAGATGTTTTTACACTACTACAGAATTATTCGAACACCATTGTTTGTTCTCATTCTAAATCACCAAAGTTTTCGTATATATACACCATAATATGTTGCAAATACACAAGTTTGCCGATTGTTGTACACAACTATATATGTTAATGTATAGCTTCAAATAAACATTCAAACACATATCACATTTTAAATTAACACAAAAACATAAATATCTATACACCAAACATTGTTATACATGCATATATTTTGCAATATGTGTATACAACGATTTCACATAAAAGATTCATCATCACCCCAGCCATCCCACAACATATACTGCATGCTTACATGTACACAATATTAAATATATGTGTACACCAATCTTATATCTAATGTGTACATCTCTGTACATTTCTTTACACTAACATAACCATCAATTATGATTCCATATTTCTAAATAAAACATCTACAGGGGATGAATAAGGATATTGCGCGATTTTTGAAACATAAACACACATACCAGGAAAAAAAAGTCTCAAACCCCCTTTCATCAAGGCTTGTCCGCCATCACTTCATCATGTTGTGATTCATCGAACTCGTCGCCTATTTTGAAAGGTTTTTGTACTCTTTTTTTTTTCGATTTGTAGGTTTTCTTTTCGTGTTTTTTGGGACGTCAAAATTGGTCCAGTTCTTTGAATTTTGGATGGAGGAAGAATGAAGAAGATGATAGAACGTCTGCTTCTGTTCCTAAATTAACGTTTAGTTTGTTTTGGCAAGATTGCAATCAAGAGGATCCCTTGATTTTAGGTTCTTAATTATGGTATTAATTTAGGCATTTTTTGTAGATTACTGAAATGCCCTTTTGGTATTAAAATTAATTATAAAATGATGTTTTGAAGGGCTAATCTAAGCCATTGATTTTTTAGGATGTAGGGATGAGATCTGTCCACACTGCCACATGGTAAGAGGTTGGCACATGAGATCTCATCCATATATATATATATATATATATATATAATCTAAGGTGTAGTTGAAAAGCTTGGGGGCTAAAGCCCCTCCACCATTGCATGAGGGAACGCCCCTGGTTACACATTGGTTTCTTGTCATTCATATAGATTGCCTGCATGAAAAGACTAAGCATATTCATTCTGGAAGACGTACAAGATGCCAATCCAATCTCCATCAAGCTATGATGTTCTCGCCTTATTTTTTTGAATATATTAAAGGGTTTTATTGGAAGATATGTCCCACACTCCCATGCACCTGTTAGGGTCATTTTTCTTTCTTTTCTTTCTTTTTTTATTTTTTTTGGCTGTAAAGAGGTGATCAAATCTTAAATCTCTATATCGCAATCTTGATTCTAATATCTACCATAAATGCATGTTTGATAGAATTTGTTAGCCATTTTTCATTGATTTCAAATTGAAGTTTCTTTTCTTTTTTCTTATTGACAAATTTCAATTTGAAGCTCTGAATAATGTAAAAAGTTGTGTAATATTTAATGACAACACGCTGGTGGAAAATAAATAGAATATCAAGGTCTTTTATATGTACTAAAAAAAGTAGATTGTTTACATGATTCAAATATAACTGTTTAATACATTACACGCACGAGGCCACACTCAAAAAGAAAATCAACCAACTAATTAGAAATAATTTTACAAATACAATATATAAAATTATAAGAATTTAAAAAGACTCCTTATTCAAATCAAAATCGCCATTTAATTTTACAAGTCCCTAAAAAATATTTAAAGATTATGGATTCACGTACGCATCTGTAACATTAATCTTTAAGTTCTTGATAATTCAATATAAATGTTACTTAATTGAATTTAATCAAATTGGAATTTCGATTTTCAAATTCGAGTACGTGATTAATCCAAAAATCAAAATTTGTTGAAAAATCAGGCAAGGTTCATATTCGGAACCCAATTCTCAAATCTGAAACCTGTAACTTCGGATCTGAACCCGTATTTTTAATAAAGTTCTAAATTTGTTTTACATAAGGATCATGTAATTATACCAAAGACAATACAAAAACTAAAAACAAACCCTTGACTTTAAACACTGGAACCACCCGAAATCAAAAGCATATGTATTGTTCTTTTATGTTTAATTAAATACATCATAAGACATTAGAAAAATTAAAGTAACAATGCAAACATTGAAATGAGACTGAAATGTGAAATTGACCATCATCAATGCTATAATAGTGATGATAAGTCTCACATTTTTTTCTACTGCAACAGTTATATAATAATATCATGTGAAACTAAATGTCGTTTATATATCAACCAATTATAATATTTTTATTTGCATGTGTTATATATATAATGATTAAAGTATACAATATAATTTATATCAAAAGTTCAAATTTACATGAATTCGAAATGATATATGAGATCACATCAAATTTATTCGAATTAGGATTTTCGAATGCAATTCGAAAAAAATCCTCAGTTGGAACCAATAGAACAATACGATAAAGGGCTATTGTGTGGTGATTTAGTCTTCGGCAGCCCAAGGATTCTAACTAGTTGAGGCATAACTCGCACTGCATATCCTGCACGAAGCTTTAGGGCAAGGGCAATGGGGGCCCTCAGGCAGGGGCGGACGGAGGGGGGGACAAGGGGGGTGCCCGCCCCCCAAAATTTTCCAGATTTATTTTTTCCCCCCCAAAAATTTTTTAAATTATTTTTTTATAGCTAAAAATAAAGGAATTTTCTTACAATTGCCCCCCCAAAACTTTGATAAAAAACTTCAAATAGTTGTGTTTTACAGTTGTCCTCCAAATTTTTTTCTCATAGTTTAAATATATAAACTCAATCCGTTTTTTGCCCCCCCAAAACCGAAATCCTACGTCCGCCACTGCCCTCAGGGATGGGGTTCATCCTTTTTCTTTTGATAAAGGGCTATTGTTTTTTTTGAGTCGAAATGAATTTCATTCATTAAACAGAAGAAACTTACAACTGGTTACAACAACAGATGTAATACAATTGCAAGCCTACGGATTATAGACCTATACATATCTAAAACAAAATTTTAAACCGCAACAGATCTGACTAATCCATAGATTCAGAACTACGCAACTAGGCGCTGGACAAAACACGTACCAAGAACTTGATCTTGTTTCTGTCGCATAACTTCAGGTAATGGCACATCCGAGTCTTCTGAGCAAATCCACAACAGGGACAAATAAAAAAGAAAAGAAAAGCCACAAAACGGGACAAATAAGCCACCTACTGGGGACAAGAAAAAACATAACAGAAAGACAAAAGATTAACGGGCAAAAGGTCTGCCTCTCCCTCCCCCCTCAGATCCACACCGCAATCCATCTCCGCCAAAACCACATCCAAAACCGCCACCACCGCCATCGCCACCTCTAAACCCGCAAGCCAAGTTCGGAAGAAACCATACCTGCAAGAGAAGAAGCATCCCTTGGAACAGAGGACGATTTCTTGAGACCATGGGATTTATGGTCTCCGGCCTCCAGTAGAGGAGGGGCAAGGTTGGAGGGAAGACAAGGTGGGAGAGAGGGAGGGAGGGGTGGCGGCAGTGGTATGGATTAGGGTTTTTTTTTTAGTGAGAGAAATTTTTTTGGAGAGATAGTAGCTAAGAAGGGATATCTTTGAATGATAAAGGGCTATTGTGATACATAGAAAATTGAACATGTAATATTAAATGGACTTGCACATTATTTTCCCTTCCAGTGCTCGTGCGGGTCCAAAAAGGACATTCTTATACCAACATCAAATGCTTCCACACTCGGTGACGCTAACAGTAATATGTTCTTATCACAAATGTCCAAAACAAAAATTTAATAAGATACAACATTAGCTCCAAAACATGATGTCTTTTCATTTATTGCCCTTCACTTATTTTTTTGACCTAAAATTTTTTACAGTCCTTTATTTTTTCGTCTATATTGTACTGGATATAAAGAATAAAGGCAGAAGAATATGATATTTTTTATATATTTGTTAAGTTTAAAAGATTAATTTATTAAAAAATATAAGTTTATTTGAAAATGATAAAACCCGTATGAAAGGAAAGTGACTAATTTTATACGTATGAAAGTAGAGATTTTTAAACAATGAGCATTTCTGACACCAAATATGAACTTTAACATTAACATTCTCATTAAATGAATTATCCTTTAAATGTACTCTTATCTTATGTTAGGAACTTGTGTCTATAGTAAGTGTTTTAAATTAAATAATTACAATTATCACATTAACATAATGTTTATTTAGTTATCAATGTGATATTACTTTTACTATTTAATGTGTAAATATGAATGAATGTAATTAGTAAGATTTTCCCCCCATGCCCACTACAAAAAAAAATTAATTTACCTACAAAAATAATATGTAGATATAAGTATAAAGATAATTATAAAATATATGTGAAATCATAGTAAGTAAAACCGTCGGAAGTTGAATAGTGGTCCAGTGGTCATGACCATCTAGCCTTGACTAGACTCTAGAGGTCTGAGTTCGATTCTCAACCCCTCTCCCCTTTCAATATATGCACTAAAAAATTGTAGGAAAATAAATTTACTAACAAATTCCAAAACTGTTGGTAAAATATATACAATATTTTTGTCGATAAATTTCGAAATTGTTAATGATACTGTCGGTAAATTTTAAAACCGTCGTTAATTTGTTGGTAATGGTCGGTATAGTTTTGAGAAAAAAAATGTTTTTTATTATTTTGGTATTATGTAGTTAATTGCAGAATTTGATAACAAAATTATTACTTTCGGTAATATCTGTAGATAAACAGGATTTTTTTTTGTACTGCCCGCTTCAACTTGGAAATTAAAATATGCAAAATTTCGGCACGCACTCGTATGCAACAACCCAACAAATAAAATCCTTACTTCAAGAGCAAATACAATTCTTTATTGTAAAAGAAAATCAATTTTAGGGTTTAAATATACAACAAAATAAAAGATAATGTAAAATAAATAAATTCACGTTAATCCGAGGAGGAGTGAAATAAGTGGGTGGGGGTGGGGTGAAAAAAAAGTGAATAGAGACAGAATGTGAAAGAAAAAACAGAGAAAACGTCACACTCTTGTCCTTATAAAATAGATGCAAACGTTGGGAGAGAGAATGAAGGATTTGCAATTTGTATGATGAGTGTTCCCCACTAACTTTTGTTGGGTCGGCCATTTTTAAGACATTCATTAGTGGCTCTTTCTCGTCTCACTCTATCTTTGCCTCCCCTTTGCCTCCACACACACTACCCACCATTTTTTGAAAGTATATGATATTTAGGGATAATTACAAAAGGCCCCCTAAAGTATGGGTTAATTACAAAGAAACCCATATATGTTCCAAAATTTAAAAAAGACCCATCAAATTTGATTCTCTCATAAATTCAAATGGATGGTTGTAATATTTATAGAAATATCATGGGGGTGTTTAAAATGTCTTTTTAATTATTGGTTGCTCTCAATATATTCCTCTTCCGCGAAATCTTCCGGTCGAACTCCGCTATGAAACCTGCGCAAAGGGAGGCTGGAGGGGTACTCCGGCGTACACTCTCCGATGTTTAAGTCAGAAACTTGGGAAGAGAAGTAAGAGGCGAAAAATATAATGTGAAAATAAAAATGTGATTAGGTCAAGAATGAATCTGGACTTGGGTTTTTATACCTTGGCTCGGATTAAGGTTTTCGTAAAATCCGGGATTCTATTACGGTTTGGTAACAGAATCATGATTAGGATATGATCGGATCTTCCAAAACCCTAATTTGCCTTTTAGAGGTTTAGGCCCCGAGCTGACCTGTAACACCTCAGATCAGCATATTAATGTCCATTAACCCTTAAAACATCTTAAAGGCACATCCTCAGAGAACCCTTACTCACGGAGCCGAGCTATAGCCAGCCAGCCCAGGCGAGTCAACATAATTCAAACCAAAGCCTCAGTAGGTCGGCTTATTGAATAGATCTCAATAGATCAGTTAAATACATGGATCCTAGCAAATCAACCCAATACCTCAGGACTTAGCGAGTTAACCCCTCACTCAAAACTTGGCAGATCAACCTAATGTTTAAGGTTTAGCAGATCGGCTCCTTGCATGGGGCTTAACAGGTCAGCCCAATAGGCAAACTTTAAGAGATCGGCCCACTACATTTGGCTTAACAGGTTGGCCCAATAGGCAAGCCTTAAGAGGTCGGCCTAGTACTTATTTAACCCTTATCAATTATGAAGAGAAAAATATAAGATGGAATCAAACTTTAAGAGATTTTGTGTAATTTTCAAAGATATATGGACTTTTGATACATTAAAGATAATAGGGCATATATTGTATATAAAACATGTATATGTATATTTGATGTGGTAGAGAGTGTGGGTAATTATAAATAATTAAATATAATATAAAGGGATACATTAAATAGAATAGATGAGATGGCCTTGTTTGGGAGTGTCAATAGAATTACTAAGATTGATTGGATAAAGTAGAATTATATTGTACATATGAATTGTCTAATTTATTTCAAATGAAGGTTTGGGTTGTAGGATTTGGAAATGTTTTGAGTAGGATTTCAATCTTTTATTTGGAATTGATGTTAAATAAGATTAATGCAAATATTGATGTTAAAAAGGTAGAATTGCATTATATAATTAGGTGTAATAGTTTTTTCTTTTTTTTTTTTTTTGGGGGGTTGGGGGGGATTATTGATTGGGATATTTATATTTTAATAGTTGTATGTAATTCTTTGTTTGGAAAATATGATAATGTGGGCTAATTTTTAAGAAATGGATAAATTACCCCATGTCATTACATTCAGAATTGTGAAAAAAAACCTTGGGGCATATTTGATATTTGCCATCTGAGAAAAACTTCTGATTATATATCACCTTGCGGGCCAAAGCTTTTCAATTGCATGTTGGATACAATCTTGGGCCCAAATTCGGTGCAACTGGGTTATGGCATGACAATTGATAACACAGAATGAAAGGCTGTCATACATGATACATGGCCTGGAAATGTATTTTCTTATTTATTTCAATTTGGGCCAAATAACCAGATTAGCTTACTCTGGGACTTGGGTCGTCCACTAATAATTTAATGGACCTTAAATGGCTTAAATCAAGTGGAACTAAATGTTTGCCAAGCCTGATTCTCGATCCATCATAAAACCAAACAGGCCCATGATGTGTATTCCACTAGTAGACGGGGCTTTCTTATTATGTTGTAGATAATAAGTTGCTTCTATTATTTTTTTTTTTTGACTTAAGTTGCTTCTATTATTGACGAAACGTTTTGAGGAATGTGATTAGAGATAAGAGTCGAGTAGGAATTGAAATGTAACATTTGAAAATATCAACACATTGCATTTTAGATGTTGTGATAGTAGTTAAAATATTTTTATATGTTATTCAAATAGTAAGTCGTCATCCGGTATAAAGCCTTGGAGGTTTCTCATGTCGCGTCCTACCCGTATTCGTCAAGATCATGTCGCGGAGAGGCAAAAACAAGAACATGAATATCCCACTTTTCTGAAGCCAAACTTTATTTTTTCTCGGAAAAAATGAGTTGATGCAAGAATTAAGTCACTTGACGAAACGTTTTGAGGAATGGGATTAGAGATGAGAGTTAGTCGAATTGAAATGTAACATTTGAAAATATCGACACATTGCATTTTAGATGTTGTGATAGTAGTTAAAATATTTTTATATGTTATTTAAATAGTAAGTCCTCATCCGGTATAAAGCATTAGAGGTTTCTCAGGTCGCGTCCTACCGGTATTCGTCAAGATCATGTCGCGGAGAGGCAAAAACAAGAACATGAATATCCCACTTTTCTCAAGCCAAACTTTATTTTTTCTCGGAAAAAATGAGTTGATGCAAGAATTAAGTCACTTGACGAAACATTTTGAGGAATGGGATTAGAGATGAGAGTCGAGTCGGAATTGAAATGTAACATTTGAAAATATCGACACATTGCATTTTAGATGTTGTGATAGTAGTTAAAATATTTTTATATGTTATTTAAATAGTAAGTCCTCATCCGGTATAAAGCATTAGAGGTTTCTCAGGTCGCGTCCTACCGGTATTCGTCAAGATCATGTCGCGGATAGGCAAAACCAAGAACATGAATATCCCACTTTCTCAAGCCAAACTTTATTTTTTCTCGGAAAAAATGAGTTGATGCAAGAATTAAGTCACTTGACGAAACATTTTGAGGAATGGGATTAGAGATGAGAGTCGAGTCGGAATTGAAATGTAACATTTGAAAATATCGACACATTGCATTTTAGATGTTGTGATAGTAGTTAAAATATTTTTATATGTTATTTAAATAGTAAGTCCTCATCCGGTATAAAGCATTAGAGGTTTCTCAGGTCGCGTCCTACCGGTATTCGTCAAGATCATGTCGCGGATAGGCAAAACCAAGAACATGAATATCCCACTTTCTCAAGCCAAACTTTATTTTTCTCGGAAAAAAATGAATTGATGCAAGAATTAAGTTACTTGACGAAACGTTTTGAGGAATGGGATTAGAGATGAGAGTCGAGTCGGAACTGAAATGTAGCATTTGAAAATTTTGATACATTGCATTTTAGTTGTTGTGATAGTAGTTAAAATATTTTTATAAGTTATTTAATTTCCGCAAGGTAAATTGTCACGTATATGTGATTCACAATCTTAGGCAACCATCCCCAATTATATAAATACTCTACAAATCTTTACATGTTATAATAAATTGTAGAATCTTGAATTTGTACAATATGGACTTTAGCACAATATTTGTAGTTTAAAATTGAAAATTCTTTTCACATGTGCAACTACTACATAAATTTGGTAGGTAAATTTTGGCTATAAATATGCCATAATTTTACTTGTAAATTACACACAACAATATAAAAGAGAAATAGAAAGAATTACTTTCTTTCTACAATATTATATCTCTCTAATATTTATTTCTTAATATTTTGATAATTCTATAATAATTCTCTGGTGTTCTTAAATTGTTGTTCTATAACACGTTATCAGCACGAGTCTCTACCCAATTGTTAAAGTTTTTGGTGAGTACGGTAAGTTTTATTCATTTCTTAATTTAAAATATTATTATGGCTAACCTCGCAAAACTCGATTTTATTGCTCTTGATATTGCTGGAAAAAATTATTGCTCTTGATAGACGCTAAAGGTTTGGGTGATACTATAAAAGAAGGAAATAGTGCATCTGCACAAGATAAAGCTAAGGCTATGATTTTTCTCCGTCATCATCTGGATGAAAATTTAAAAATAGAATACCTTACGGTAAAAGATCCATCTATCCTTTGGAAAAATATGAAGGAAAGGTATGACCACCTAAAGTTGGTTATACTTCCAAAGGCCCGATATGATTGTTTGATACATGTTTTTATCTTAATTTTGATGATTTTATTCTTACACCAAAACAATGTTTTTAATTGTTGTCCAAATACTCCTAAATGATTTAAAATGGTTTTAATATTTTCCGGAGTATTTCTTCTAGTTTTATTTCAGATAAAATTGGACAACACTTTTAATGACTTTATGTTTACAAGTTTTTACTTCAAACAAAGTTCCTAAATGTTGTCTAAATACTCCCGATTGGTTTAAAATGTTTTTACTAAATTTTTGGAGTATTTCTTGAGTTTTATTTTCGATATAAATTGGACAACATTTCTGTCTCGAGGTCAACCGGTCGCCGTATAGGGTAACCCGTACCTGAAGATGATTTTTGGAACCAAAAATGAGACGAACCTGAAAATAGGCAGTCGGCCGGTCGGTCGACCCGGTGCCGCATGGCGTCGGCGTCGGCGGTCGGGTCGGCCGCCAAGGGGTGCGGCCGTGAATCGGGAGTTCAACTTTGAAACAGAACACCCTGCCTTGTGTTTTGGTCATGGTCGACCGGTTGGAGTTGACATCGATCGGTCGAGTGGACGTCGACCGGTCGCCCTGTGTTTTTTTGCTGTGTAATTTTCAAACGTCTATTTCTGTGCGACCGGTCGCCCTATCTCTTGACATCAAATTTCTGACCGTTTGACAGCAGACGAACTTTCCTTAAAATGTGGGATTGATTTCGAACAGTTATATTCTTGATTTTAATTGTATTTTTCTGTAGATTTTCAATCCCCAAGAGGAGCCTATGCTTGATCAACCATCTCCTATAAATAGAGGAAGTTTTGGAGCAACCAAAACAACAATTGTGATACAACACAACAAGATACACTTCAAGCAAACACTTGTTCTTCATTGTCATTATTCTTGTTGTAATTTTGTCTAGCTTATCACTTTCACATCCTTGAGGTCTAGGCTATTCTTGATTACACTTTGCACTCATATTGTAATATTCATTATTGAGTTGTAATCTTTATTTTTGGTCATCATTCAACACAAGACATCCATGTGAGTATTCTTGTGGTAAGAATACAATTGGGTGATCTAGGTGATAGGTGTTTCAAGAATGTGGTGCTCTTGAGGTGTTGAAGAATTTGGTATTCTTCAAGATTGAAGATTGTGGTGATCTTCAAAGGTGCCGTTGAAGGAAGATTTTGGTAATCTTCAAAGGGAGATTGTGGTGATCTCCAAAGGTGGTGTTGAAGAAGAGTGTGGTGCTCTTCAAGGTGTTGTTGTAAATTGGTGTTGTATTAATTTTGGTAATTAATAAATTTTTTTTTCTTTTTGAAATCCATCCCGGATATACTGGGGTGGTAGAGGATTAGGCCCTAGGTGGGTTGAACCTCTTTAAATCAACGTGTGTTGTTTACATTCCGCACCTTTATTATTGTCTTTAAGCTTTCGGTTCGAAAAAGAGGGTAAAATCGAAAAGATTGAGATAATCTATTCACCCCCCCTCTAGATTATAGTAGCCGCTTGGACTTACAAATGGTATCAAAGCAAAACTCTTTGGCAAGCTCGTTTCACATCGCGAGTGAAGATGAATGATCGTCGGCTTCGAACGAAGCTCATCTTACCGGCACCTCCACCACCAAGCCACCTCTATTTGATTCCAAAAATTTTATATTTTGGAAAGAAAGAATGGAATGTTATCTACAAGGTTGCGGGTTCGATATTTGGAACATCGTCATAAATGGAGAATCCATTCCAAGGATAAACACACCACACACCTCCAAAGGCCTCAAAGAGCTAAATGATGAAGAAAAGAAAATCATCTCCTTAAATGGTAAAGATATTTTATATTGTTCACTTACTTATTTGGTATATGAACATATTGTAGGAATTCAATCGGCACACAAAGTATGGCAAAAATTAGAAGCCATCTATGGAGTATGCAAATAAAAGGAGTCAAACAAAAGCATCTACTTCTCAAAGGGATACAAGTTCAAATCTAAGGAACAAACCTCTTACAACTACCAACTATGAAGAAGTTGAACATTGTCTTATGGGAATCGAAGAAGAAAACAAGGTATGTCTTAAACCTTCTACTTCTTATGATATTGTTATTCAAACTAATTATAGTGATTTACAAAATGATTTTGATGATCTTCAAAATGAATTCCAAGGTTTACTTGTTAAGTACACAAATTTGAAAAAAGAATTCAATGTTGTGAAAAATGAAAAGGATAGTTTATTTACTTCCTATGAATCACTATCATGTGCTCACACCACCACACTTGATAAGGTTAGAAACCTTGAAAAACAAAATAGTACTCTTGTTGAGGATATTAATTGCATGAAAAATGATTTATCAAAACCCAACTTGAGTACCAATAAATTACCTAATATGGTGAATGTTAATAGTTGTGATAACTTGAATAGTGAACTTGATCATGAGCCTAACATTGTCAAGCATATGAAAAAAAATCAAGTTCTTATGTATGTTAGTAATATTACTTGCTTTTATTGCGGTAAGAAGGGTCATACGGTAAATACTTGTCGGGCTAGAAATAGCTCTAATTATTGTTGGAGACCTAAAAGTCTCAAGACTAATCCCAAAGGACCCAAGCACTTGAGGGTACCACAAAACAATGTCATTTTAGGTACTCGGCGGATTAATAATCGAAGAAAGTTCATGTCGCCAAGGAAATATCAAATGAACATCTCATTTGATCAAAGAAGGAGAAAACAAAGTCAATTTCCAAGAAGAGGATATAATAAAAAATGGGAAGAACACAATCCTTGGAAATGGCAAGGACATCATCAACATGATTTCCAAAGAGAAGGCCACAATGATTGGAAATGGAGTAATTGGAGAAACCATCATCAACAAGATGATTTTCAAAGGGGAAGATATCATCAACAACGGGAACGGCAAAACCCATGGAAATGGCGTAATTGGTAAACCGTATCTCCCCATTTAAATATGCATTTTATTTAGTTAGTATGCATGTTTTTATTTGTGTGTCTCAATTGCAAATGGGTTTTCATAATTTTAAAAATTAAGGTCCTCAATAAATATTGTGTTTTTAAAATTCCTTGAAAAATGAGATCTTATATGTTGCTTTTAAACTCTTATGGATTTTCTATAGCATAAGCAATTTTTTTTTTACTTGCCTACACTTGTGCTATTATATCTTGTGCAAATTTGTCTAAAGAATTGTAGGTTATATTTCTTCTATTCATTGGCTATCGTCTATTAGAGATTCTTAAACCATCGAGGTATGTTCACTCTTATTATCCTTAGAACTCGTTATTATGTCATGTTTATGCACATGTCTTTCAAAATATTTCATTTCAACCCCTTAAGTGCCCCTAAATGACTTTGTAAATTTTTCTTAAAAGGGCACTACTCGTTAAATCTCGATTTTTTCGAATATATGTTTTCCCAGAACCCGTATTTGCTTGACTTGGTCCAAAATTATCTTTTTGCCAAGTTTTAAAACTTATGGGGTGTAAAATCGAATTTTTGTAAAATCTGGAGAATGAAAAATTGCCTTTGGGGACGGTCAAGCGGTCGGTCGACATCGCCGCCGCGTCGGCGGTCGCCCGCATGTCGACCGGTTGCACCCCACCCGACCCGATTGCACCCCACCGACCGGCCGCCTGTGCAAAATTTTTGGGATATAACCCGTCTGTCTTCACTTTTGAAACAGAACCACAATCCTTCAAACCCTCGTTTCACAACTGTTATTCCCCCTTTTTCTCAAATCCTCATTTCTTCATCAATCTTTACGATTCTTGTTGCTAATCCTCTTATTTTTGCAAGAATCTTACATATATGGCTCCTCCAAGAAATTCCACGGTCAAAATCCCACCTCCCGAGAAGAAGAAAAGCGGAGAGAGTTCTTCGAGAAATCGGCAAGACGAAGCCGAACAAAGGGATATTCGAGCTGCCCAAAGGAATGTGGCTCAAGAACGTGATGACATTCAAAATTCCATACTCTCTCGGGCCCAAATTGCCGAGCTCCGCGGAACAATTTCGCTCAAAAATTGCCGTTGGGCGAAAAGTAAGAAATCTTTTATATCTTTAGCTCCCCATTCTAATAATGTTCTAAATTTCATCAATAAATATGCGGAGTAGTCTTTGTGAAGATTTGGGAATGGGTGGAAAATCGATTGCTCGGACAAAAATTTGTCGTTTTAATTCATTTACTAATGAATATCCTACAATTAGAGGATTCTTTGAAGAGCAAGGTTGGATGTTTTGATGGGAGCATGCATATGTTTTGTATGATGATGATATTATCCAACATTTTTATGCAAATATGTGGGTACAATATGATGATGATAGAAAGCCTATTGCGGTAAATTCGTTTGTAAGGGGTCGTCTTTTTAGGTGGACTCCTAATGAAATTTGTCGGCTTTTACATGTTAGAGAAGGTGGTTGGGACTATTTTTCTTGTGCCGTTTGGAATGATGAGATGTTGGGGGTGTCTATGAAAGAAGTTAAGACTTATTTGGGCGTATGACCAAAGTATTCATTGTTGGCGATGACACTTGAACAACCGAATTTTATATGTTATTGTCGCCTACTGTATTTGTGGAAAAGCGGGTAAAATGCCTAGCAACATGGACTATTTTTTGACTTATAAGATTGCTAGAAAGGAACGGCTTAACTTTGGCGCCATTCTTATTCAATGTCTAATTGAGTCTATCACTCAAGAAAATAAGAAGTTTGTTATGGACAATTGGATTTGTAAACTTCTTATAAAATCGGGACTACCTTCGTCGGAGTGTAATTCGGAGGTATTTCAAAATGACTTTGACATTGATAACATCTCCCAAATGGTCATTATGCGCAAAAACATGGACATCCGACCAACTAAGATGGCTAGAGGAAGAGGCCAAGATTCCCCAGATCCAAACGACTTCTTTGATGATGCCGAGGCTATGAGATTAGCGGAGGAAGGCGAACAGAGCAATCCGGAGGGTAATACCGGTGCTCAACCGCCTAGGAGGTACACCCAAGCCGAGTATGATGATCTACGATCATATCACGAAGCTAGATATGAGGCTTTGGAGCAAAAGACCTCCAAAATGCAAAAATCAATCGGCAAATTGAAGAAATTCATCAGAGATCTTATTCCTGGAACTTGCTTCTCTTCGGACGAAGAATGATGCCCCCACCCCTTATTATCTTAGCATTTTCTTTCTTGTCCATGTTGTTTTGTATTTCTTTTAACTTTCTTGTAAAACTCTTTCGTACTAATGAGATTTGCTTGTTTTTTTGAAAGGGTTAAAATAGCAAGTTGATAATGACTTGTGGATGATCATGATATTGATGGAGTATTTGATGGTAAAGATACTCTAGTTTGGCATTTTGTATGAAGTACTTGATGGTAAAAGTGCTTCTTTTAATTTTTGCTTAAATGCATTTGTCATGTCTTGATCATTTTGTTTAGATGGATAATTTGGGATATTTGTAATGTCTAATATGCATTGTTTGATGCTTGACATGTATTTTTTGATGGTTCTTTAATTTTTGTTTGATGGCATTTGTAATGCCTTGATCTTTTTGGCTAAAATTATCTCAATTGGGTTGAACCCTTGAGAATTTACTTTGTTTAGGCCTATTATTTGTTGGATATATGTTGAAAATTGCTTTTGGTGATGATATGAAAAACTTGGCTTAATCTCCTTTACAAGGGCTATATATATCCTCTTCAAATTTTGACGCCCGCCAAGTGTTCGTTAAAATGTCTCAATGAAAGATTCATCATCTACATGATTCTCTTAGTTTCAAATGTCTTAAATTCTTGTTGAGATCATGTTTTGACAAACATTATGAGCCTATGGACTTATTATGATACATCTCTCCCATTTTTTTTGGATTCTAAGCTTAATTCTCTCAATGGTTGATAAAATGTATTGTTGGCACACTTTGATAAACTTGTATGATGTTTTTATCATCCTAACATTATTTTTGATGATTCCAAATGGGGAGAAACAAGTTATAGACTCATTAGCTCAAATAAGCTAATAAAAGCTTGTTATAAAAAGCTATAAGCTATGGCTCTTAAAAGCCATTAGTTGTGAATTATTTTTTGTCCAATTGTTGCTTGGACTTATATACTTGTCTAATGATGCTTTGTTGACAGGGGGAGCTTATAAGCTCTTGAACAACTTGTAAAAGCTAAGCTTTTAGCTTATGGATAATTATTTTTACATTATTTATGATGTGCTTACTGATATGGGGAGCTTGTGCTTTTTATTGAATATATTTATGTCCCTCACTTGGTTGCTTATGTATTTTGGAAATTTTGGTTGCTTCCAAACGGCTAGATGTTTTTACCGGAAAATCGTTTTTAAAATTGTCCTCCTAATTTTTTCTAAAAATTGTTTTGGTTTGTAATCATCAAAAAGGGGGAGATTGTTTGATACATATTTTTATCTTAATTTTGATGATTTTATTCTTACACCAAAACAATGTTTTTAATTGTTGTCCAAATACTCCTAAATGATTTAAAATGGTTTTAATATTTTCTGGAGTATTTCTTCTAGTTTTATATCAGATAAAATTGGACAACACTTTTAATGACTTTATGTTTACAAGTTTTTACTTCAAAACAAAGTTCCTAAATGTTGTCTAAATACTCCTGATTGGTTTAAAATATTTTTACTAAATTTTCGGAGTATTTCTTGAGTTTTATTTTCGACAAAAATTGGACAACGTTTTGTCTCGAGGTCAACGGTCGCCGTATAGGGCAACCCGTACACTGAAGATGATTTTGGAACCAAAAATGAGACGAACTCGAAAATAGACAGTTAATAGGTGCACTGGGAGTTCAATTTTGAAAGCAGAACACACTTTGCGCTTGTGTTTTGGTCATGGTCGGCCGGTTGGAGTTGGCGTCGGCCGGTCGAGTGGACGCGTCGGCCGCCCTATGTTTTTTTTTTGTGTAACTTTCAAACGTCTATTTATGTGCGGCCGATGCATCTATCTCTTAATGACAGAAATTTCGACCGTTTGTGAGACAAACTTTCCTTAAAATGTGGGATTGATTTCTAGCAACTATATTCTTGATTTTAATTGTATTTTTTTTTTGTAGATTTTCAATCCCCAAGAGGAGCCTATGCTTGATCAACCATCTCCTATAAATAGAGGAAGTTTTGGAGCAACCAAAACAACAATTGTGATACAACACAACAAGATACATTTCAAGCAAACACTTGTTCTTCATTGTCATTATTCTTGTTGTAATTTTGCCTAGCTTATCACTTTCACATCCTTGAGGTCTAGGCTATTCTTGATTACAGTTTGCACTCATATTGTAATATTCATTATTGAGTTGTAATCTTGATTTTTGGTCATCATTCAACACAAGACATCCTTGTGAGTATTCTTGTGGTAAGAATACAATTGGGTGATCTAGGTGATAGGTGTTTCAAGAGTGTGGTGCTCTTGAGGTGTTGAAGAATTTGGTATTCTTCAAGATTGAAGATTGTGGTGATCTTCAAAGGTGCCGTTGAAGGAAGATTTTGGTAATCTTCAAAGGGAGATTGTGGTGATCTCCAAAGGTGGTGTTGAAGAAGAGTGTGGTGCTCTTGAGGTGTTGTTGTAAATTGGTGTTGTATTAATTTTGGTAATTAATAAATTTTTTTTTCTTTTTGAAATCCATCCCGGATATACTGGGGTGGTAGAGGATTAGGCCCTAGGTGGGTTGAACCTCTTTAAATCAACGTGTGTTGTTTACATTCCGCACCTTTATTATTGTCTTTGAGCTTTCGGTTCGAAAAAGATGGTAAAATCGAAAAGATGGAGATAATCTATTCACCCCCCTCTAGATTATAGTAGCCGCTTGGACTTACAATGATTGGATAAAATTGCGGTTTCAAGATTTCAAAACCGTAAGTGACTATAATTCTATGTTATTTAATATTTCTTCAAAATTGAAATTATGTGGAGAAAGTATTACAGATGGAGATATGATTGAAAAGACACTCTCTACTTTTCATGCTTCGGGTTTGCTCCTGCAGCAGCAATACCGAGAAAAAGGTTTCACAAAGTATTCTGATTTGATTTTGTGCCTTCTTGTGGCCGAACAAAATAATGAATTACTGATAATAAATCATGAATCTCAGCCTACTGATTCTACTCCATTCCCGGAAGTGAATGCGAGTAGAGCTCAAAATGTTAATAATTTTAGAGATCGTGGGAGAGGCCGTGGTCACGGTCGTGGCCGTGGTCGTGGAAGATTTATTCCATATAATCGTGACAGTCAGAATAATTCAAATCAAGAAAATACAAGTAAACATCTGAAGTGGAACGGAAATGATAAGAAAGGAAAAGAGAAAGTGATAAATCCAGAGAATGGTGGAGAGAAGTGTTACCGATGCGGAATAAAAGGTCACTGGTCACGTACTTGTCGTATGGCCAAACATTTGGTAGAGCTTTATCAAGCATCAATTCGCAAGAAAGATAAAAATGCCGAAGCAAATTTCACTCCTGATCATCCTGAAGATGATAATTTTGATGACTTGAATGTGGATATTACACATCTGGATGTGGCTGATTTCTTTGAGCATCTAGAAGGGAGGATTGATCACTTAATTGGTGATGGAAATGTTTAATCAATGATATGTATGCTATAAATTAGTTTCTAAAATATTCCATATAATTATGTTGGTATTGTAAGAGTGGGAATGTTTTTATTATGCTTATATGTATTTTCTCGGGAAGATATATTTCCGGGTTAAACTTTTTATATGAATGATATTTTTATCACAATATTTGTGTTTATTATTCAATCACAAAATATCATTATAATTCCACTAAATTATTCACAAATTTCACATTCAAAATTTCTCCCCCCCCAACGATAATGTAACGGCTATGAACAGTAGTTTTTATCTATAAATATACCAACATTTCATTCAATAAATTCATACATATTCTCTCATCTTTCTAAAACTTCATATTTCTTTCTTTTGAAAAAAAAAGAAAAGAAAAGAAAAAAAATAGTTAACTTAATTGTAGTTTATCTCATTACATTGGTCTTCTTGAACATTATCTTACTTTTTGTTTGGGAATATCTTCCGGAGCATTTTTGGCTTATGATTAATCTTCATATCTTCATGGTTTTTTCCTTTGTTAGCATGGACAATTATTTTTAACATGTAATAGTTAGATGATTATGTATGTCTATCTCATTTATGATTTTGAATAAAATCTTTTATATTTAAATTTTTATTGTGGCTCGATGTTTTCATTTAACTGTTTCATGATGATCGAATTTTTTTATATATATGAAATCATAAACATAATTGTATAATATTAATTCAATAATGTTATATTAGGTGTATATGGGAAACACCGAGGAGAAAGATAATTGTCTACTTGACAGTGCAACAACGCACTCAATATTAACGAGTAAATCATATTTCTCGAGTGTAAAACTGTGCAAGGCACAAGTTACAACTATATCTAGTCCCGTTGAGATTATTGATGGCTCCGGGAATGCAACATTAATATTGCCTAATGGTACAATCCTGCAGATTGAAAATGCATTATTATCTAGTAGATAAAAAAGAAATCTACTAAGTTTTAAAGATGTGCGTGATAATGGATATCATTTAGAGACACTAAATGACCATGAAAAAGAGTGTCTATGTATCACATCATATAAAATGGACAAGAAAAACGTCCATGAGAAATTTGAAGCAACAATTTCTGGATTGTATTATATCCCAATTAAAGCTTTTGAATCCTATGCCACCATGTCTTGGAAGCTGGTAAATCCTGATATATTTGGGTTATGACATGATCGCCTAGGACACCCAGAAACTACTATGATGCGTAGGATTATTGAGCATACCAATGGACATCCATTGAAAGGTACAAAAATGTTGATTTCGAAAGATTATTTCTATGAATTGTGTTCACAAGGAAAACTCATTTCTAGACCTTCAATGGAAAAGGTTGGTTATGAATCACCATCATTTTTACAGTGTATTCATGGTGATATTTGTGAACCAATACATCCAGCAAGTGGACCATTTAGATATTTTATGGTATTAATAGATGCATCATGCAGATGGTCACACATATGCTTATTATCTACTAGAAATATTGCATTTGCTCGATTATTAGCGCAAATTATTAAACTCTGAGCACATTTCCCTGATTATCCTATTAAGAATATAAGAATGGATAATGCCGGAGAATTTACATCAAAAACTTTTGATGAATATTGCGCAGCATTGGGAATTAATGTTGAACATCCTGTAGCACATGTTCATACTCAGAATGGGATGGCTGAATCCCTGATTAAACGAGTTCAGGTCATTGCTCGTACATTATTAATGAGATCAAAGTTCACTAGTATAGCATGGGGTCATGCAGTACTGCATGCATCAACACTTATTAGATTACGACCTACTACTTATCATATGCATTCCCCTATGCAATTAACTCTTGGTTTTGAGCCAGATATTTCACACCTACGCACTTTCGGGTGTGCTGTTCAGGTGCCGATTCCACCTCCTCAAAGGACAAAAATGGGTCCACAACGTAGACTTGGTATATACGTTGGATTTGATTCTCCATCAATTATTCGATATTTGGAACCAATAACGGGAGATTTATTTACCGCTCATTTTGCGGATTGTCATTTTGATGAAACAACATTTTCAACGGGAAATGATAAAGATGTGTTGCAAAAAGCCGGTTGAGAATCTCTCCGGAATGAACAAAGTTTATCCTATTTGGACCCGCGTACTCCTAAATGTGAAAGTGAGGTGAGTAGAATCATTCATTTACAGAATATTGCCATTGGACTTCCTGATGCATTTAATGATGCTAGTAAAGTTACGAGGTCTCATATTTCGGCTGCGAATGTTCCAGCCAGGATTATTGTTCCTGAAGAACATAAGAAATGAATGATAATATCCCACGTCAAAAACGTGGTAGACCTATTGGCTCAAAAGATACTGTTCCTCGAAAAAGAAAAGGAAAAATTGATACTAATGAGCAAGCTCCAGATGAATCTGTAGAGCCTAATATCTCAGAAAATATTCAAATTAAAAATTCTGATAGCACCGAGAACCCCTTAAGCTATTGTAATGAGGTACGGGAACGAAATGAAATAATCATTGATGATAAATTTGCATTCTCGGCCGCTCAAGAAATCATTGATGATGATTATGATAGTGAACCACATTCTATAATAGAATGTCGTCAAAGGCCTGATTGGCCTATGTGGAAGGAAGCAATAAAATCCGAATTAGCTTCCCTAAAGAAACGAAATGTATTTGGACAAATTACTCGAACTCCAGACAATGTAAAGCCCATAGGATATAAATAGGTATTTGTTCGAAAAAGAAATGAGCAAAACGAGGTCGTGAGATATATAGCCCGACTCGTAGCCCAAGGATTCTCTCAAAGACCTGGGATAGATTATGATGAGACATATTCACATGTGATGGATACAATCACGTTCCATTTTCTCATTGGTATAGTTGTCCATAAAAGTTTGGATATGCGTCTAATGGACGTAGTAACGGCATATCTATATGGTTCACTGGATTCTGATATTTATATGAAAATCCCTGATGGATATAAAATGCCAAAGGCAGACACTCCTCGTGAGATATACTCGATCAAACTGCAAAGATCGTTGTATGGGTTAAAGCAATCTGGTCGCATGTGGTATCATAGGCTGAATGAATACCTTTCTAGAGAAGGTTACAAAAATAATCCTATTTGTCCATGCGTTTTTATTAAAAGATCATATACCGGATTTGCTATCATAGATGTATATGTCGATGGCATGAATTTGATTGGCACTCCCGAAGAGTTATCTAATGTTGCTGAATATCTAAAGAAAGAGTTTGAGGTTAAAGATCTTGGGGAAACCAAACTCTGTCTTGGTCTTGAGCTAGATCATAAAGATAATTGAATACTTGTCCACCAATCTGCTTATACAAAAAGATTGCTCAAGCGGTTTAATATGGACAATACTCATTCCTTGAGTACCCCTATGGTCGTATGAAGTTTAGATCCAAATAAAGATCCATTTCGACCAAAGGAGTCTGATGAAGAGATTTTAGGTCCTGAAGCATCTTATCTCAATGTTATTGGAGCATTAATATATTTAGCACAATGCACCAGACCAGCTATCACTTTTGCTGTTAATCTACTTGCGCGATACAGTTCTGAACCAACTAGAAGACACTGGAATGGTATTAAACATATTTTTTGATACCTCAGTGGTAATATCGATTTGGGGTTATTCTACTCAAAGGAATCCATTAACTCTGGATTAGTTGGTTATACTGATGCGGAATATAGATCAGATCCGCACAAAGCTCGATCACAATCTGGTTATGTATTTTGCTATAATGGTACAGCTATATCATGGCGATCTACCAAACAAACATTAGTGACTACTTCTTCTAATCACTCTGAGATAATTGCTCTTCATGAAGCTAGCAAAGAATGTGTTTGGTTAAGATCTGTTATATCTCATATTTGAAATAGTTGTCAATTAAAGTCGATTACAAATACCGCCACTATTATTTATGAGGATAATGCAACATGTATAGCACAAGTAAGAGGAGGTTACATAAAAGGTGATAGGACCAAGCATATTTCACCAAAGTTTTTCCATACACATGAACTCTAGAAAAATGGAGAGGTGGATATTCAGCAGTTTCGCTCCTGCCATAATCTTGCTGATTTATTTACAAAATCCTTGCCTACGTCAACATTCGAGAAACTAGTTTACGACATTGGAATGAAAAGAGTCAATATGAAACAAGATTAATGGATCAAGTTATACAACTAATATCCTACATTTCAGGGGGAGCGAATATAATGTGCGATGTAGTATTTTTCCCTTTTGTCTGGTTTTTATCCCATTGGGTTTTTCCAGCTTAAGGTTTTTAACGAGGCAGCTTATGCACAAATCATGATCTGAGAATGTACTCTTTTTTCCTTATGTCCGATTTTTTCCCACAGGGTTTTCCGGCTTGAGGTTTTTAACGAGGCATACTCATCCAACTTACTACAGTGCTACGTCCAAGGGGGAGTGTTATAATAAATTGTAGAATCTTGAATTTGTACAATATGGACTTTAGCACAATATTTGTAGTCTAAAGTTGAAAATTCTTTTCACATGTGCAACTAGTACATAAATTTGGTAGGTGAATTTTGGCTATAAATATGCCATAATTTTACTTGTAAATTACACACAACAATATAAAAGAGAAATAGAAAGAATTACTTTCTCTCTACAATATTATCTCTCTCTAATATTTATTTCTTAATATTTTGATAGTTCTATAATAATTCTCTTGTGTTCTTAAATTGTTGTTCTATAACATTACACAATATATTCTTGGAATTTTGAATATTGGAGAAGAAGACTACAAATGCAAGAGAATATATGCAGATGTGTTAAGTGAATAAGAATATATGGTCATGTTTGCTTGTATTTCCAACCCCCTTTTTCCACTTTCCAACTATTCCGAAAAATGGGTTTATGCTTGTTTCAAAAGTTTTTCAGTAGAAATGAAGTTATTTCCAGTTTTCACTTTTTATGAAAAATATTCTTTTGAAAACACAACCAAACAATTTTTCATTCCAATTACGCAAACCTAGGTAAAAATGCACTACAATCATGCAAACCTATGTCAAAAATAAATTTGAAAAACTATAACCAAACATATTCTCATTTTCAAACAGAAATTCAGACAAGAAACCAAACATATTCTCAATTATCACACAAAAACCAATAAAATTTGAAAATTTATTTTCCAACATTAGAAACTGAAAATTAGACTTGGAAACACATCTATACATTTCTGTTTGAAAACGGAATATATTTGACTTCTAAAAGATACAAATAATCTTTTACATTGTTTAAAAAGCCATATACCCCACCAAATTATAAGAAAAAGTTATTGACAAGACATCACTTGTTCAGATATCACACATTAACTATAATAAAACAACATTGACAAGACATTAATGCATTCGAAAATGATTCGGGAATTATCAAGCCCTAGGATTTTGCACAATGAAAGTGAATGATCCAATTTTTCGTTCAATGAAAAGAAATAATGATCAATTTTATCAAAAAAAAAAGAAAAGGAAAAAGAAACAATAATATATTGAGTTATATTTTAAAAATAAAAAATATAAGAAATAAATAAATGAATGAAGCACCTTATATCTTTCTTAATGCAATAATTGAAAAGAATTGGTGTGCATTCAGCCAATATAATAAGGTCCCTGTCAAATCATCGCACCATTCAAGCAAATCAGGGGTTCATATCCCTGCTCCATCAAATGCTTCCAAGGCGTATACGCGTAGTGAAGATTTGGTGGGAACTCATCTTGAATAGCATCCGTGTGGGTTCGATTTGGGGAGAGATCGTTATTAGTAGATTGGGGTCGAACATAATTGTTCTCTTTACCTGGGGGAGGATCTGGTTTACGTCGCCACCGTCGCCGTGAACACCGCCGCCGCGTGCACATCCCGCGGTTTACCTTGGCGGCAATGAATGATGAAATGAGTCGTTGTCTCAAAGCATAGTCGAGGCATAAGCGCAGAAGGTTCGAGTTTAAAAAAAAAAAAATATAAACAAAATATTGTCTTGGATCCATCAAACTTTCTTTTCTCTCACCCTTGCATTCATATGAAAGGCCAATCCTTGTTTCAAAAGGTCCCAATAGTAATGATGGTTTGGCTACACTTATTAATGATATGCTCTAACCCCAGGGGTTGGCCTGTTGGTTGAGGGGTTGCAATTGCAACCCTAAGGTCACAGGTTCAACTCCTGACTAACGTGGAGTTTTGGGGTTGAGTTTGTCCCTCTTCCCCCAGAAAGAAGTGTAAGGTCTGTGCCCCCGGCTGGTGTGAGGATACTCTGGGTCGAAAAAAAAAATATTAATGATATGCTCTTATGTTTCTATAGTATTATTTAATAAGTGCTCGATGCTTAAATTATAAATCGATAACGTGGCAATAATCAATAATTAAGTATTTCGTATTAAATATCAAATGTATCATGTAAAGAAGACACCAATCATATATATCTTAAAAGATTCTCTATAATGATTATTTTTTGAAGTACAATTCCTGCATGGGGACGGGTCGAAGAGGTGATGGGAGTGAAATTCATATCTTTTGTCTAGGCTTGAGAATTTTAACGAGTAGACCTCTGTATGATTACTTTTAGAATGGTTAATTAGAATAGTAGAATTATGGAAAGATTCTATATGTCTAGATCAAACAGATGCAAATGAATCGAATAGAATCAAACATAATATTGTTTAAACTAATTTGAATTTTTATCGAACTTTAAAATTTGTGTATAAATTTGGTTTGATTATTAATCGAGTCGAACTTGGAGGAGTTTTAGTCCAGTTTAACACGAATCGAGCTAGAGTGGCTAGATATTTTTACACATATTTTATTATTTTTCACTAATCGAGTCGAGCTAAAGACGAGCATTATATTTTACCGAATAAACAAATGTGTTCAAGATTAAGTTAAAAACCGAGCTCAAACAAAGCTTAATACACGGTCATGGGTCTACGAGGTCCACATAGTATAACACTCCCTTGTAGAAAGTCCACCATAGAGTTGCATCCAGTCTGGTCCGAGGGACTCAACTTCTTACCTGAACCTTACCTGAATCAAAGATACCTATTCACTTGCCAGATTATGTGAGATTGAGATGCCAAGAACAGAATGTGTCGTGTTTGATACCATTGTTATAAAAAGTGCTAGGCGTTAGTCGGGTGATATGCTGAGACTTAACGTCTAAGTAGAGTTTGGACAGAATTAGACGACATGGGGTTAGATGGGGTCAAACCAAGGAAGAAAATGAATATTTTGGAAGATTATACTTCATCAACATCTTCCCACCCCCACCCCCACCCCCACCCCCAAGGAAGATAATCTCCACCTACCCTTTGTTTGTCGCCTCTCTCAGTTCCCCGCCTCCCCATCTATAACAACACTCTTATTCATATAGATTCGCCCACCACCACCAAATTTACAATTTTCTATTTCTGAACACTCTGATTTTTTTATCTTTTATTTTAACTATATTTCCCCTTTAAGTATTCCTCCATCCATAAACTCATAATCCCCATCAAATGCAGCAAAAGGGGAAATCCTGCAACCGAAGATCCAGGTCATTTTCGAGATCCCGCATTGCTGTCGAGGGTTGTTAGTTTTAATTTAGTTTCCCCTCTTTCTATCACTCTCAGCAGCTCACATTGACATAAACAACTTATCTACATTTCTGCTGCTGCTTGTCGTAATCCTCTCACCATGGCTGGCAATGGCATTCAAGGTTCACTAAATTTAATTTCTTTTTTTGGATTATAATGCTTTTTGTGAATGAAATTGAGTTGTATCATTTCTTTAAGAAAGGAAGTGGTTTTTTTTTTTTTTTTTTTTTTTTTTGTGATTTGAAATGTACAGACCAAGAGCGTGAGGTTCAAAAGAGTTACTGGATTGAGCAGTCTGTTGACAAAGAATCTGATCTTGACATAGAAGAGATGCCTGAGGTAATCTTTTTTAAAGAAATCAAACTTCCATTAGTGTTCTTTTCTTTAAATGCACATGACAAGCTTATTATCTTTGATGCTGCAGCTGTTTTAATTCATATTTGTTTTATTTACTATATTTTTGTTTATCCGGGTTCATACGACATTTTTGTGGTTAAAACTACAAGTGCTTCTTTTTGTTCCCTTTTTTCTTAAGATTTTGATGTGGGTTAATTCGAATAAACAGACAATTTTTTATACTTATTATTTGCATAATCATGTGTTTATTCTATATGTATATAGGCTATAGCTTAAACTTTTGACTGGGTGTTACCTTTTTTTGACCAGCGTAAAGATTGATATCTTGAGTATCATAATTCTATTTCGAGTTGCTACAAGGATTTAGATGATGACATAAGTTTGCATCAAATATCATTGGTTTAGTTATGCTTTGCATATTTTGGTTTCCCTTGTTTGTTAGCTTTAAATGTCATTTTCATTGCATCTTGTGAACGTGTATAAATTGGAATAAAGGGCCTACTTTGCCCAATAATTGATGATTCTGCATGCTATATTTGTTCCATTAATTTTCTGACGAGATTTTGTTAGAAATCAATGTTGATGTCAAAATTATGGTTTGAAGTGATGTTTAATTATCTCAATTGATTGTGGATGTTGCAATGTGTAAGGGTGTATTCAATTCATGCCCTGTAGCTAGGGGCATGATTTGGTCAATTTTACTCCAAACCGTTGCTTTTCTGTTCATATTTAATTGCATGAGGTTTCACTCTGAAAGATATGTGCGACAAGGATATTAAATTTTAGGTTCACAAAGTTTTGATTTTTTAATATTTTGGCTTTGGGCTTTCTTATGCCACTTCAAACTGAAAATAGAAAGAAATACATAGAAAAGAAAGAATCACAGGAAACCAAAATGTTTTCATAAATGGGAATATTTTTATTTTGTTTCTTTTATCTTTTTTATAATTAGCAATTGTAGTAAATGACTGCCCACCCATTCTGGTTTTTGGATCTAACAATGCCAGATTTCACCTGAGCTTAGTCTTGGTAGCATTAATTCATCTTTTTAGTGCGAATTAGATAATTATATAATTACAATTGTTTATACTGCAGTTCAGCAGGAACTGGCTGTCCGATAATTATGTCACCTCAAACTAATACTGCATATTTCCTGCTTCAGACTTAAATTTATATCATTATGGTGTCAATCTGACATATCACTGAGCCATTACCTGGATAACTGTCATCTGATGAAATACGAAGAACTGCTTCATCTTGCAATTTATCTGGCTTATAGCTGCACTTTTTAATGTTCTAGACGCGGTTATTATATCTGGACTTCCTATTAAATGCCCGTCTTTAGTTCTACGTATTTCCTAATTAGTTTTATTGCTTAAGCTAGTTTTCTTTTAAATTATGCAGCTTAATGGTTTTTAGTTCTACATGCCAAAATGTTTATCTTTTGTCTTTAATCTTTTCTTATTGGAAATGCTCTCATTTCTGAGTCAATAAGTTGAGTATCATGCATTTTCTATGATTGTGGATATCCCTAATATCTACTGATTTTCTTTCTTTAAATCTGCACAGGTGTTGTCTCTGCTCCCACCATATGAAGGCAAGCTGGTTCTAGAACTGGGAGCCGGTATTGGCCGTTTCACTGGTGAATTAGCTAAAAAGGCTGGCGAAGTTATAGCTTTAGACTTCATTGAAAGCGTTATAAGGAAGGTTCATAATCTGGACCTTTATCTTCTGGGATTTAATGAAATAAATTGTCCGGCAGTTTTTTTAATAAGTTGGGAGTAGTGGTTGGAGGGGAGGGAATAAATTTCAAAGAAATTGAAAGATACAGGGTTTGAACCCTGGTCAACACCCTTACAAAGGGTGAGCAATACCACTTGAGCTACAAGCTCGTGGTTAAATTGTCCGGCAGTTTTATGGATCTAAATTTTTTTTCCTTTTTTTATTTCCTCAGAATGAAGCCCTCAACGCTCATCATAAAAATGTCAAATTTATGTGTGCTGACGTGACATCCCCAGACTTGAACTTTTCTGAAGGATCACTAGACATGATATTTTCGAACGGGCTATTGATGTATCTCTCTGACAAAGAGGTAAAATTTCTGTTCTCCATTTCTTTGTCTCCAACCGCTTTTCTATTTGTTGTATTGAATTGTCATGTTGATTATTATAAAGTGAATTACTGTTCTCTTCTAGTTTTCTTTTGAAGCTATTTGTTACCATATGATGATGGCAAATTTTTTTTCCCTTTTTTTTTTTTTCCATTGTGTGGCAGGTTGAGAATCTTGCAGAGAGAATGGTCAAATGGTTAAAAGTTGGTGGCTACATATTTTTCAGAGAATCATGTTTTTATCAGTTGGGTGACCACAAAGGAAAGAATAACCCTACGCATTACCGTGAACCAAGATTTTATACCAAGGTCTAGATATATGCCGCTTGTTTAACTTCCATATTATTGTTGTCTGCAAATGATAGAGCCGAATAAATAGGAGCAAATTCTTGTTGTGCATGTTTTTGTATGGTGAAAGTTCATCATGTAATTAATGAATTTTCTAGTCAACTAAAAATGTGGGAAAAGAAGAAATTCAATCTTTTCCTGTCTTATACGATGAAGAGATCAGCCATATGATATGTATCATTGTTGTTGATACATGTGACAGTTAGTTGGGCTATATAGTTCACTGTCATACATACTACTAATATGCACAACAAAATAACTGTCAATTCTGAGTGGAGGGAATGTATTTATAAGCTTCACCTTAAATTGTAACAGGGAACTAATACGTGCTATCATTTTGGACTTTGGGAAACATTTATAAGCTTCACCTTAAATTGCAATAGTTAACTCATTTGTGCTCAATTCTGATACTAATTTTGGACTTTTACCCAAGTTGATTGTTATCCCTCAATTTGAACTTGCAGGTGTTTAAAGAATGTCATATGTATGATACAACAACAACAACAACAACAACAAGTTATTTTATTCAATATGTTTTTCCTGTCAGATGTTGTCAATGTTAAAGCAGTTATAAAGATGATTCTTGGGTGGTTGTAGAAAAGTTCCGCAAAATTTTCCCTCGAAAAGTTTTTTGACTCCAACATGCGGTTGCTTGTGATAATTTTCAATAAATACATTATTCACTCATTTTCACTTTTTTTTTTTTATCATCAATCACATCAAATTGTTAATTTATGCAAGAACATCAATATAAACTATCATCATAACACATAAATACACAATTTTTTGATAAGAACATAAATGCACAGTTCACTCTCTTATTTTACAAATCACCAATCACGTCCCAATTACTATTTTACTAAAAAAACATCACACCGGCTATCGTCTTCACATTTCAATTTTATATCAATCATATTCTCAATACTTATTCTCATTTTCCGAAACAATATTTTTCACTATTCTCCAATGTGGACTCCATCCCACCTACCTTCTGTGCAAACAAAACTTGTCCTAACTAAGTCCACAAAGCATCGGCCCCTGTATAATGTATTTTTCCTATAAATGTTGCAGATTTGCTGGATTTGGCAAAAGGTTAGCTCAAATGATGACAGGGGATTCCAGGAGTTCTTGGATACTGTCCAATATAAAAGTAGTGGCATATTGCGTTATGAGCGTGTTTTTGGGCAGGGATTTGTGAGCACTGGAGGAATAGGTATGTTTTCGTCACTGTATTTCCATTTACTGAATAAAAAAAATTCCTTTGCTTGTTATTCCTATTGGTATGAATCTAAGAATGTCCACCAATATAACATGAATGTGACATTGTGAGATGCCATTAGTCCTAGTAACATTGAGGAAATGTGGTAGACGAACTTCAACTGAATTGTGGGGAATGAGTAGCTTTTGCCGATCTCTTTTATCAGCTGTTCTACTGTACTCATTGCATGACCATGCTTTTTTATGAGCATTTAAAATGTCTAGTAGCAAATCTTGGATCCTGTTATTATATTCAAATGAAATCGCCCCGTTACCTGCGTAGTCAAATTTGTCCTGCATTGATGCTTATTTTTTTTCATGAATGAAAATCTTTTCATATTCTTATCTTCTGTTTCTGAGCAGATACGACTAGAGAATTTGTAGCTAAACTGGACCTTCAGCCCGGCCAGAAAGTCCTAGATGTGGGGTGTGGCATTGGAGGAGGTGATTTCTACATGGCTGAAAAGTATGGTGTTCATGTTGTTGGCATTGACCTCTCGATCAATATGATCTCTTTTGCTCTCGAGCGCGCAATTGGTCTCAAGTGTGCTGTTGAATTTGAGGTTGCTGACTGTACCAAGAAAGAATATCCTGATGGCACATTCGATGTGATCTATAGCCGCGACACGATTCTTCACATTCAAGTAATTTTCTAACTTAAAAATCCTACAGGCTAGTTTGTTATGTATAACTATAAGATTTCATGTCCAAACTTTAGAGAACCTTCTATTTGTCTTTTGTTTCCCCTCTTACGTCAATTGGTTCGTTCATCGTTTTATCCCGTTAAACTGAATTTTGTAATATCTTTTTATAGCTTTCCATTTGAATTGATGTCTTACCATTATTACTTGGGATAATTACAAAAACACCCCTAAGATTTGGGCTAATTACAAAAAAAACCAGAGTTCTTTGAAAATTACAAAAAAAAACCTTGAGAGTTGATTCTGTCTTATATTTTTTCCTGTGATTTTCGAAAATATTTCAAAAAAAACCCTGACAATTGCAAAAATATTACAGTTACCCTCCTTAAATTTAAGACAAAACGAAACTTGAAGGGGTTTTTTTGTAATTTTGAATCATGTCTAGCTTTTTTTTGTAATTAACCCAAACCTCAGGGGTGTTTTTGTAATTATCCCTTATTACTTAGAAGGGCATCATCTCACACAATTCCATTGTTCTTTTACATCTCCTAATATGCACATTGTGGTGTTATTTTCAGGACAAACCTGCACTATTCAGATCGTTCTACAAGTGGCTAAAGCCAGGCGGCAAAGTCCTCATTAGTGATTACTGCAGAAAAGCTGGAACCCCATCTGCTGAATTCACAGAGTATATTAAGCAAAGGGGATATGATCTGCATGACGTAGAGGCTTATGGCCAGGTATTTCTTGAACACGGATATACCGGTGTAACATTTGTATTTCTGTCCTTTCTGAGGTATTTTCATGTCTTATATGTGCTTATATTTGCAGATGCTTCGCGATGCTGGCTTTGATGAGGTCATTGCTGAGGATCGAACTGATCAGGTACGTTGTTGACCTAGTTCCGTCTTATCAATTTCTGTATTTATAATGAGGGCATAGCTAATAATGTGGCTTCTTGATTTCCAGTTCATAAATGTTCTTGAGAGGGAATTGGATGCAGTAGAGAAGGACAAGGAAACCTTTATAAGAGACTTCTCTGAAGTACGGCTTTATTCGTATATTCTGCAACTGCCATTTCTCGACGTTTTTCTTTATTCTACTCATGACGGAATGTCTTTATTGCCTTTTCATTTGCAGGAAGACTATAATGACATAGTTGGAGGTTGGAAAGCTAAGCTCATACGTAGTTCATCAGGCGAGCAGAGATGGGGTTTGTTTATTGCCAAGAAAAACTGAAATCTTGCAAAGTTTACCATGATTTGTTCTAGTGGCTCCTCTACGGGTGTTTTAAGTTTGAAATAGTCTCTGCCCAATAAAATCAGAAATGGCATTTCTATCATTTCATCATGTACAAATCCATGAGGATAAGATCTCTGATGTGTTTGTATATTGATGTGAGCAGCTTTTTATCTACCCATGTTGTGACACTGGATTTAGATGTTTGTTTGGTTTGCCATAGATGGACTTTGTTTACTTGGTCTGAGCATATAATAAACTAACTCAGGATAATTACAAAAACTGCCTCTAAGGTTTAGTCTGATTACAAAAAAACTTAGTTATCTTTCAAAATTACAAATATTTCCTTAAAAGTGTTACAGACATCCCATTTAGGTTTGTATTTATCTAACATGTACATCCCTCTTGAGAGTGCAATCTCTAAAAGAGGAACAAATGTTAAGTGGGTATTTGTAATTTTAAAACATAACTGGTTCTTTTTGTAATTAGGCTAAATTTGAGGGGTATTTTTGTTATTAACCTTACTAATAATAACTAATTAAAAGCAACGAAGGGCGCGATTGGATATGCTTTCATTTTGAAAATTTTCATTTTGCTAGAAAATAGTGGCGGAAATTTTTTTTTTGAAGAAAAAAGATGAATTTTGAGAGTGTGAAATGTGTGAGTGAGTGAATAGTGAAATTTGTGGGAAATGTGTAATAATAATTATTTCTTTGTGAAAAAATGTGTAAATGTGATTGATAAGAGAAAAAAATGAAAGAATAGTATATTTTTTCTGAAAATTTTCATAAACAATCGCATGTTTGGTCAAAAAAAAAATCTTCCAGTGGAACGAAAATGAAATATGCCGTTAGTGTGTGTGTGTGCGTGTGTGTGTGTGTGTGTGAGAGAGAGAGAGAGAGAGAGAGAGAGTTTCAATGTAGTTGAAGGTACACTACATTCAATGGCGGAGGGAGGGGGGCCAACCTGGGCCCCAGCCCCCTCCCCCCACCCACCATTTTTAAAATAAAAAAATTTACACTATAAAATTTAAAAAAAAAATATTTTAAGTATAATTTATATGATTTCTTTTATTCGGCCCACCACCCCACTTTCGCGTATCGGTCCATCCCGAAAAATTTCCTGGCTCCGCCTTTGACTACATTATGAGCCAACTCTTTCAATTACACCAGATTCTGTTAACATCTCTTCTTACATAAGTATCTTACGTAGGTTTGTGAGCCAATATGGTGACTGGTTTATAAGCTTTGGCCTTTGGGGTAAACTGTAATTGTTAGCTTTGAATAAGCACTTTGTATTTAAAGCCATCGTCTGTGGTGCTATCAACGTAGGCGAGTGACACTCTAACGGCATGGGAGATGTTTGAATGGTGATACTATGACGATTGTGATACAATTCGCATGCCTTTTTGTGTGAAGGTTCCATGTAGAGCTGTCAAAATGAGTCCGCCCTGATGGGCCTGCCCAATTGGCTTGGTAAAAAGATCGGGATATGCTTCATTTTTTGAGGTTCGAAATGAACCGGGCCTATCTGGCATAGGTCATTTGGGCCGAAATACTGGCCCGCATTGGTTGGCCCAATATTTTTCTGTGTATTTCCATGACTGGATTGGGCTGGGCTCAAAAAATAGTAGTTTAATCACTATTTGGCACGGTTTAAGTTTGATACGATTGGCTTACATATTTTAAGTGAATAAAAATTTCACACGAACTAGTTGATGCCTAAATATATTGATAGTCCAAATTCATGTATTTAAAATGGGACTGGTTCATAGTGCATGTTTGGTGTAAATAAATTTTAATGTCCGTAGTAAATAAAATTTAAAAGTCATAAATTAGCACTTCTCCTCAATTTAAAAAATGTTTTTTTTTTCTCAAAAGAAAGCGTACGTGCCATATGTTTTTTTGGAACTCGTATTTTCATTCTCAAAATTACCAACAATCTATTACGACATCAAAATAACCATATATCCCACTTACAAAACAGACACAGTTGACAGTGTCACCATTAAAATACAACAAAACATTAACAGTGCCTACGGTTAAAAAAAAAGGTTCACAGCATTTATATTATATTATTACCACTACCAATATGCTTTCTCTCAAAATAATTTTACTGAATGCTTTCAAAAATAAACCTAACAAGCCCTAGGATTTTGCAAAACGAAAATTTGAAAAGAGCCAATTTCTCATTCACTGAATAGAAACAAAGGGGTTACATATATAAAAAAAAAAAAACAATAACCAATTTGGGAAAAAAAAACGCCTAATTTTTCAATGCAATAATTGAATAGAAATGGACGGTGTATTCAGCCAATATAAGGTCTCTGTCAAATCACTACACCATTCGAGAAATGTATTGTAAGATAGTCATAAACAAATATTGTCTTGGATCCATAAACCCTCTTTTCTCTGACCCTTGCATTCATTGGAAAGGCCAATTCTTGGTTTCGAAAGGTCCCAATACTGAAAAAATAACTATGCTTTTAGATTTAAATGATGTTTGGCTAGACATCATATAATGATTGTATGCTCTTATTTTTGATGAAGTGTTTTAAAGTACTAATATAAAATGATAGGATGAAGAAATGTATAAGATATTATTAAAGATAATTTTATAATTAATATAATTATATATTAAAATTGTAAAAATAAGTTATGATCACCAATATTCTTGTTATTTGATAAGCTTATAAACCGCTCTACTAAAAGATTTAGACATTATAAATTTTCAAGTAATTTATAAGATGTTGTAAAGAATATATAAGCTCGCTTAGATAACAAATGAATAGAGAATGACAAATGAAGTGATCTCCTTGATGATTTTTATTTTTTTAATTAGTTGGGAGGAGTGATTAGAGTAGAGTGATACATCTGAAAGAAACTAAATGACTCAGGTTTGAACCATAATCAACTATTTTGCAAATAATCAACGATACCACTAGAGTTACAAACTCGTATGATTAATTTATTAATTTAACAAGTGCTATCTCATTGTTCGGTATAATAGAGCAAAATTAACTTATGTTGTTATGTGGCAAAATCACTCTGAGGAACTAAAATATCGGTTATTAATTACTATTTTTGGATGGATTTTAGACTTTTAGGGAGAAAATATTGACAGTATGTGTAGTTTCTTGATTTTTTTTAAAGAGAAAATAGAAGTGTTTTCCTTTATTAAATGCAGTCGATCCCTTGAAATTTATTATACATTTACTTTTCATTTTCCTCACCAAAATCCAAAATTCAAATGTACAGCAAGTCAAAATAAAAGCGTAAAATGAAATTACTGAACGTCACATTTTCTGTATAGGCAAAACACATATCAATTTGATTGTCATGAATATATATTCATTAAAGCCAAATACCTCTATGGGTGCAATAAAACGCATTATGAAGCAATGAATAGAATTGTTGAATAATTATATGGGACCAATATAAAAATATCCTTTTTTAATTGAATATTTAAATAGATAATATATCTCAAGATTCGAACCATATCTTTTATAAGGACAACCACTAATTATAATAATGTCCACATTCAATAATAAAATTAATAAATATAAATATTCAAATTTCTGGAGGCATTGGCAGCCAGAATCTTATAATTACAAACTTTATAGACACAAGAACTTAGGCTTAATTGCAAAATGAGTACACTAACTATATCCCAGTAGCAAAGAAGGACACTAAGTTTGCGGGTTTTCAGTTTAGGACAATAACTTTAAAATTTTAGCGAATTGAGCCCGAACTGCCCAATTCGGGTTAATTACCACGTGGACCTCTATTTTGAGCCCGAAATGCCCAAATTTAGTTTAATTGTATCACGTAAAATAAATTTACAAATGTATCTAAAAAGTTTAAAAGCAATTTACAATTAACAAGTTGAGTCTAAATATATGAAAATAAATTTCATAATTATTTTAAGTATACAATTAATAATTAAAATATAAATATAAAAAAATAAATATAGAAATATGAAAAATAAAATTATAAAAAAAATATTTAATACGCCAAAAAATAACTCAATGAAGTTTGAAAATGTGAAACAAGATTTTAAAAATTATTTAATATATACAAAAATTACCGAATAAATTATGAAATTATTTGAATAAATCCAAATAAATATTATTTATTAAATCTAAAATTTGTTTAAAAATATAAATATTAATTAAAATAATTTAACATTACAATTAAAAATTTAAAATACTTAAATGAATCTTAAAATTATAACTGAACCCAAAAATTTATTTTAGTCACATATAAAAAATATAATATTTTTTATTTCTTTAAGTATTTTTCAAATATTAGTTTAAATTTGAAATTACTTTAAATAATGTTTACATCGTTAAACAAATTTTAGATTTACTAAATAATGTTTAGATTGTATATTGATAGTTCTTGTGTTTATTCAAATAATTTCAAGATTTATTTGGTATTTTTTTGATATATTAAATAAAATTTTAAATCTTATTTTGTATTTTTCGATTTCATTTAGTTATTTTGAGATTTATTAAATAATTTTTTAAATTTTATTTTTATTTCCAGATTTATTTTGATATATTTTTATTTAATTGTTAATTTGTAAATTCTTAAACTAATTATCACATTTATTTTTATATATTTTGACTCTGCTTATTAATTCTCAGATTTTTAAATTGGTTTTAAGATTTTAAGGTTTTTTTGTTTATTTTTAAAATAATTTTAGACTTATTGTACATGACATAAGCAATGAACCTAAAGTTGGGCAATTTAGGCTCAAATTGAGATCAATATGGCAATTAGCCCGAATTGGACAATTCGGGTTCAATTTGTCCTCAATTCGCCAAAATTTTAAAGTTGTTGTCCTAAACTGAAAGCCCGTAAACTTAGTATCCTTCTTTGCCATTGAGATATAATTAGTGTCCTTATTTTGCAATTAAGCCCAAGCCTATTTACCTAAGTTCTATTTGAAAATTTAGTAGTAGGATACCTAATACCCGATAAAAGAATATTATTTCTCTTACAAAATGTGATCAACTTGAGATATTTTTGTCCAAGAAAAGACTGATAACAAGAATAAGTAAAATATAACTATTTAAAAATTAGAAACAATAAACAATTTCAATAAATAAATGACAAAGGTGCCGCACAATAAAGAATGAATCCAAGAAAAAAAAACGAAAGCAACATAAACATAATGGGAATCATAAAGAATCTATTATTATATTTAGCCATAAATTTCGGGCTATTGCGATAAAAAGGACAAAACTCAATAATCCAGAGCCAATCCCATGTGGTCATTTTGATTCCATAGTCCCCACCTCATTAATATGAATATTCATATTAAACAAAATGTTTTATAAAATTATATAATTTTTGAGGTCTCATAATCGAAGATCAAATTGAAGTCAGACAAGATGAATAGATATGTATACATGTCCTTTTTATTAATGTGAGCATTTTCATGTCATCCATAGATGCAGTCGTAATTAGAGGGTGTTTGGCTGAGCTTATAAGATTTTAAAACAGCTTATAAGATGTTTAACAGCTTATAAGCTCTTAAAATGTGTTTGATAATTTTTTTCCAAAAGAGCTTATAAGCTCTAAAACTAAGTTGTCAGAGAGCTTATAAGCTCCTAAAAAAAAAGTACCTCCAACCCACCTTATTTTAAACATTCAAAAGACAAAAATATACTTAATAATTTTATAAGATATAAAAAACAACTTATAAGCTCAACTATATTATTTTATCCAAACGCTCTGACAGCTTATTTTTAAAATAAGATCTAACATCTTATAAGCTCCTAAAACAGCTTATCAGATGTAGGAGCTTACTGCTTATAAGATGTTTTAAATAAGTTTAGACAAACACCCTCTTAGTTGGTTGCTCATGTTTAAATTTAATTATTAATTATTTACTTTTTTTATATAAGTATTATTTCTCAAAAAATAAAATTTCATTTTTAAAAATCGATGGGTCATGCATTTGTGATATTTTTTTTTTCCTTTTTTTGAGGAAAATGTGTGATAATTTTTCAGTCAATAATTTTAATGATCATTATAACCAAAAATAGATCGTTTATGGAGTCAATATAAAGCTAAAAGTAGGTTATTTTTAAATGGTATGGAGATTATTTTATCTCAATGCCCCTATAGGCTATAATCATTGGGTTTGTTGGGTTAGCGGGACCACGAAGCATTAGCACGAACCGTGTCGAGGTCCGGAAATGGATCCTCTCCATTTAGGATATGTAAATTTCTTGTGCATTTGGAGAGAGAAAGACACATGTACATCTATACATACACTTATATATATGTATATGTATGTATAGGTGTATGTATAGATGCACATGTGTCTTTCTCTCTCCAAATGCACAAGAAATTTACACCCCCTAAATGGAGAGGATTCATGCCCGTCAAGGTCCATTCTATACCTAAATAATTAATTTTAATCTTATCGGAAATTTGATTTTCCTTTTTTTTTTCTTCATATAGATTTTTTTCTTGAAAATTCTATAAAGTATGGTTATTATTATTTGATACACGAGTATAAGCTTACATTTCTTTTTTAAACATTTTAATTCTTACTTATATTTAAATTTTTTTTTTCTAAACCTAATGAGCTCGATTGGGTTCATTCTCGAACTCATTTTTATATTTCTATTAGTTGTGTTTTTATGTAGATTAAATTTAAATAAATTTGAATATGAGATGAGTTGGTGCATGAAAAGATGTAAAATATTAGTAAGTTCAAAAATAAATCTTGAAAAATAAATATAAGTGGTATTTCTCGTGAAAATAAGTAAAGTAATTGTATTATGATAATATTAACTCTTAATTATTATTATTTAGATATAAATATTATTTTCTCAATTATTATCTCAAATTCAGTCTTGAATCAAATGAACCCAAAAATATGGGATGGATTTTTTTTTTTAAAATTTTGTAAGATGAGAATATTTTTGTTGTATAATTGGTCGATTCTATCACGAATAAAGTGTTGTGAGTGGTTGAGGCTAATGCCTAATCAGTGGTCTTCTGCTAGTTATTTAAAACATGCATGTCCAAAATATAATTAAAAAAATGGTCACAAAATTAATTGGAAAATTTCTTAATTGTTGACATTATTTGTATTTGTTATTTGCAAAATATCAAAAAATTAAGTCTTTTAACATATAAAAATTATATACGAACGAAATGATATTTCAATGAATAAATTATTAAACAAAACGATAGATCACTTAAGTTTGATTATAACGGGCATATTTAATAGTATACTAATATTAATAAGTAAAAATTATATTTAAATCAAATTAGAGTCATTTTACATACATTACGTTTATGTAACCCTCCAAAATTATTTCAATTATGTATCTTTTAACAAAAACTTGAATCCTTTGTAAATACACTAAAATTATGAGTTGTTAATTTTCAAATTCATATAAAAGGATTCATATTTAACATTTTAAAATTGATGAATTTTGTTCATATATGTTGTGTAACAGTATTTCTCCATTTGTTTGCAGATTATAATTGTTCCATATTTAACAAATTGGAAACATTTTTGACATATATATATATACACATATATATTTTTTGATAGAATAATTCTAATTTTAAAAACACTTTTCTGATGAAACAGAAAAAATAAAAACAAGACTGAGTCACTGAAGAATCAGAAATCTATATAAGGGGAATATCAATAAAATAAGGTTGAAAGTTGAAAAATGAAACTAAAACAATAAGAAACTATGGATATTGATTAAAAAAAACCATAAATTTTGTGAGAGAATCTATTAAACTATTTTCTCTCCCCCGATATTTATAAGACGACAAAACTGAATAATTCAGACCAATGGCATGTGGGTTGTGACAAAAACCATAGTCCCCACTAAACGATTACTAGGTCACGTGTGTCCTTTTATACACGCGGCATGTCCCATGTACACGTACGTATAGGTATTATTTATTTTGTCCATAATACCTAAGTGACAATATAAGAATTATTAAAATCATATATTAAATAAAGTGTTAGGATTAATACTTAATCATCTATTAACTTGGTTAATCTCTCTGTCATGTTACCGTTTGTAGTGCTCTAGGATAGTGGTTGTCTTGTACCTTGAGTACTCATCGCAGTTGTATTGTTTTGTTTGCTAGCTACTAGGTGTAATCCGTCCTAGGTTAAGGTAAGGTCTCAATCATCTATATATGGAATGTGTAGACTGATTCCTTATCAATGTAACAGTGATCTCTTTCATCAAAATAACAATGATGTTGTCTTATGTGTTCATCTGCTGCACAATGCCTACATTGGTGTTATTGCTAAATTCTCACATGGTATCAGAGCAGGTTTAGGCCTGTCTCTGATACTCCTTTCCTCTTCTTTTTTTTTGTCTTGTCTTATCACCATGGAAGATCCAAAGACACCTCCAACTGGACCTCAGGTCATTAACCCTCAGACTGTTCAGTCATCCATTACTCAACCACAAAATCAGGTTGTTACAGTCAAACTTACTGATAACAACTATTTACTGTGGAAAATGCAAATCCTAACAGCTGTTAGAGGTTGTGGCTTACTTGGTTTTCTTACTGGTAAAGTTCAACCTCCAGAAAAGTTTCTTGTTAACAGAGAAACTCAGGAAGCTAAACCCAATCCTGAGTATGAAACTTATCTTAGGCAAGATCAACTCCTGGCCTCATGGATTTTATCCACTCTCTCTGAAAGTGTCCTTGTTCTTGCTGTGGGTCTTGATAGTGCCTCTGAAATTTGGAACTGCTTGGAAACTAATTTTTCAAGCCAGTCCAAAGCAAGGCTTATGCAGTATAAACTCCAGCTTCAAAATCTTAAAAAGGGATCCCTGAGCATGAGAGACTACTTGAACAAAGCTAAAGCATGCTGTGATGCATTAGCTTCTGCTGGAAATAAACTATCTGATGAAGATCAACTGTTGCATGTGTTGTCAGGTCTACCTAGTGAATACAACCCCGTTATTGTCACCATAACCTCTGCCATAGACTTCTTTTCTATGAGTGAAGCTAGTGCTCTTCTTTTGAGTTTTGAAAGTAGGCTGGATCTTGTTAGTGATACTAATACTAACACCACTGGAGAATCATTTACTGCAAACTTTGCTCAGTCTGGACAAAGGAAGAACACTGGTTATATCACTACCAATAGAGGAAGAGGTACACCATTTCAAAGAGGCAGAGGAAGATTCAACTACAGAGGAAGAGGAGGAAGGTCTTACAGCAATAACAGGCCTATATGCCAAGTTTGTCATGTTCCTGGGCACACTGCTGATAGATGCTACTACAGATTTGATCAGGGCTACACCTCCAACAACACTCAAAATCAAGGCCAGTCTCACAACTACAGAGGTCCAAATGATAATCTTAGCACCAGAAACAACAATGGGGGGCTCTACACTGCCTTAGTTGCAAATCAAACCCCTCAAGAGAGCATTGCTGACACCAACTGGTATCCTGATTCTGGGGCATCAAATCACATTACCTATGATCTCTCAAACCTGAACTTGGCCTCTGAATATCAAGGAACAAATAAGCTGCACATTGGTGATGGATCAGGTTTGCTCATTTCTCACATTGGTAGTTCTACTCTCTCATCTGACTCTTCTCCTTCTTTCATACTTAAAAACCTTCTTCATGTTCCAAACATCACTAAAAACCTTCTAAGTGTGTCTCAGTTTGCCAATGATAATAAAGTCTTTTTTGAATTTCACTCTCATTTTTGTTGTATTAAGGATCAAGCCACGGAGTCGTCTTACTCCAAGTGACGATTAAGGATGGTCTATACCAGTTTGAGCTCAAAAGTGACAAGTCAAGAGATCATCTACAAGTTCCTTTTCTCGCATTTCGAATCCCCGGTGACATTTCTTTCAAGACTTCTAGACAGTTCTTTACATTCCATTAAATGCGACTACTATTGATGTTTGGCATCAAAGGCTTGGTCATGCTAGTTATGATGTTGTAATCAAAGCTCTCAAAAGCTGTAATCTTGATCTTCAGTTGAATGAAAGTGCTTCAAGTTTATGTACTGCGTGCATGCAAGCTAAATCCCACAAACTCCCATTCAAAGACTCTAACACCGAAATTAATGACATGTTTGACCTCATTCACACAGATTTGTGGGGTCCTCTCCTATTAAATCTCCCGGGTCATTTGTATTATGTTTGCTTCATAGACCATTATTCTAGATATACTTGGCTATACTTTCTTAAGTCCAAATCCGATGCACTTAATGCCTTCATTCAATTCAAAAATATGGTTCACACTCAGTTTAATAAATCCATTAAAGTTGTGCAAAGTGACTGGGGTGGAGAATTTCTGAGTATATCCAAATTCCTTGATAATGGTATTTTTGCATCGGGTTTCTGTCCATACACTCCACAACAAAATGGGCAGAAAGGAAACATAGACATGTAGTTGAAGTTGGCTTAGACTAATGGCTCATTCTAGTGTACCCAAAAAAGGTTTTGGCTAGATTCTTTAGGGACAAATTGTTTATCTTATTAATAGACTTCCTTCTAAAGTCCTAGCTTACAAATCTCCTTTTGAAATTCTCTACAAACATAAGCCAAATTACACTCATCTCAAAATTTTTGGATGTTTGTGCTACCCTCACCTGAGAGATATAAACAAACACAAACTGGAATATAGAACTGTCCCTTCTACTTTTGTAGGTTATTGTCCAGGTTATAAAGGTTATAAAGTGCTCCTTCCCAATGGAAAAACCTTTATTACCAGAAATATTGTTTTTGATGAACAAAGATTCCCTTTTAAAGAATCCATAACCTCACAACATATGGAACCACAACAGCCCACTGATAAGTTTGTCAGCATTCCACCACCACCTGTCATTACTCTTCCCTCTCATTCCAAACCTCTGTCTCCTCTTGCTTCCCCAGTCTCCTCTGCAAAGCTGCCTCCCTCCTCTAATTCCACTCAGTCCATTAATTCCAATCAAATCTCTACTTCAAGCCCTCCAGCCATACCTCTATATGTTAGACTACCAATTGAGATGAATGCATCTGAATCATCCTCTTCTGAGCAACTTAATTGTCACCCTATGATAACAAGGTCCAAAGCTGGCATTGTCAAGCCAAAAGCTTACCTCAGTACCTACTCCAATGTTCAAGAACCATGTACTGCTGAAGAAGCCTTGTCTCAGCCTCCATGGAAATCAGCAATGATGGAAGAGTACAATGCTCTTGTTAACAACAGGACTTGGACTCTTGTCTCTCTTCCACCAAACAAAAGGGTTGTGGGGTGTAAATGGGTATACAGAGTTAAACGAAATTCTGATGGTAGTGTTGAAAGACTCAAAGCAAGACTTGTTGCTAAAGGGTATACTCAAACTGCAGGTTTGGATTACCTAGAAACCTTTAGTCCAGTTGTGAAAACTGTTACTGTTAGAACTGTCCTTACTCTAGCTGTAACTCAAGGGTGGAAAATTCGACAACTTGATGTCAACAATGCCTTTCTCAATGGCACTCTGGATCAGGAGATTTACATGGAGCAACCATTTGGATTTGAATTGGGAAGTAATTTGGTCTGCAAGCTGTCTAAAGCCATTTATGGGCTGAAACAAGCTCCAAGAGCTTGGTTTGGAAGGTTAAAAGCTGCTCTTCACAAATTGAATTTCTCTTCCTCTAAGGCTGATAATTCTCTGTTTTTCAAGTTTACTAACAAATCATGCTTAATTTTGTTAGTATATGTAGATGATATTCTTGTGACAGGAAATAATATAACTGAGATTAATGATCTGGTACACTTGCTGCATCAAGAGTTCTCCCTTAAAGATCTGGGAGAAGTAAGTCAGTTTCTTGGCATTCAAATCACTTCTACCTCCTCAGGACTGCATTTGTGTCAAAATCAATACATCAAAAATCTCCTTGCCAAGGCAGACATGGCTCAAGCCAAAGGGAGCATCACTCCTATGGTATCATCTCATCATCTCTCCAAATTTGAGGGTAATCATGTTGTGGATCCTACATTTTACAGGAGCATTATTGGAGGGTTGTATTATGTCACCATTACCAGACCAGATATCACCTATAGTGTCAACAAACTGAGTCAATACATGCAACAACCCTTAGATACTCATTGGAAGGCTGTCAAACGAGTGCTGAGATATCTTGCTGGTACATCTACCTTTGGTCTTCACATCACAAGGAATTCTTCCCTAAACCTCACAGCTTATTCAGATTCTGATTGGGGTACTGATCTTGATGATAGAAAATCAATTACAGGGTTCTGTGTCTTCCTTGGTAACAATTTGATCTCATGGTGTTCTAAGAAACAAACCTCAGTCTCCAGATCAAGTACAGAGGCTGAGTATCGAAGCTTGGTTCAATGTGTTGCTGAGATCATTTGGCTTAATTCTCTTCTGAAAGAACTTCATATTTTTCAAAATCACCTCTGTTGTGTGGATAGACAATATTGGTCTTTGAATCCTTAGCCTCAAATCTGTTTTACACCGCAACCAAGCATATTGAGATCGACTTGCATTTCATTCGTGAGAAAATTCTTTGAAAAAAGGCTTTTCTGATTGGTCATGTTCCTTCAATTGATCAGACTGCTGACATCTTCACCAAGCCTCTCTCTGGTCAATCCTTCACCAGGCTTCGGACTAGACTCGCTCTTATTCCTCAGCCATGCTTGGATTGAGGGGGGCTATTAGGATTAATACTTAATCATCTATTAACTTGGTTAATCTCTCTGTCATGTTACCGTTTGTAGTGCTCTAGGATAATGGTTGTCTTGTACTGAGTACTCATCACGGTTGTATTGTTTTGTTTGCTAGCTACTAGGTGTAATCCGCCCCAGGTTAAGGTAAGGTCTCAATCATCTATATATGGAATGTGTAGGCGATTCCTTATCAATGTAACAGTGATCTCTTTCATCAAAATAACAATGTTGTTGTCTTATGTGTTCATCTGCTGCACAATGCCTACATTGGTGTTATTGCTAAATTCTCACATAAAGTATATATTAAATAAATTTATATATCAAAATCATCACTATACCTGTCACAAATTGTCTACGGTAATAACTGTATACATATTGTTGTGGGGTAAAATTATAATTCCCCTTTTTCATATTTAAATGCATTACTTTTATTATTATTGGGCTTACATGAATTAATATGCAAATCGGTCCATAAAAAAAAGCCATAACAGGCCCATATAGCCTTAATACGCCCTCTTAGCCTTAACAGGCTCACCTAACCTTAATAGACTCATACCCTAGGTATAAATAGTTTTCTCCGTAATTAATCTTTCATTAAGTACATTTCTACTGCTAATTAGCTTTTGTACTCTGGATTATTCTCCTACTATCTGCTGGGGTTGTAAAAGAATCAAATCGAATCGAATATTCACAGTATTCGATTCGAATTCGACTAGTATTTGAATATTCGTATTCGTATTCATTTATTATTCGAATTGAAAAATTTATTCGTATTCGATTCGACCAATATATTCGAATATATTCGATTCGATTCGAATATTCGTATTCAAATTTTTTTAATTATTTTATATATTTTTTTTCTTTAAATTGTGACTAATTTATAATATAAATTAAAATCTGAATAATAAAAAACTTATCAAATAAGTACTAATTGGTAATAAAATTAACATAGGAATTATGAAATATATATACATATATATAATATCAATACTAATATATATATATATTTATTAGTAATATATATATAAATATATATTATTCGAATCGAATATTGTGTTATTCGAATTCGAATTCGAAAATAATACAAATCGAAAAATATATTCTTATTCGAATTCGAATCTTGATATTCGAATTCGAATCGCGAATCGAATAAAGAATATTTGATTCTTTTACATCCCTACTCTCTCCTGACTTAAGCATCAGAGAGGCTTCCCGGGACACCATCAGGACCCTTCTAACCATGTTTGTGTATTGCAGGTCGATTCCCTACACGTAGATTAGACTTCGAACCAGAGTCAGATACTTCAGCTTGGAGGAGCTGCACTGATTTTTGCAGCATCATTTTAGCGTTGTCTGTGAGAAGCGGCCAAGACACTTATATGCAAACCAGGTCCCAGGCGATGGAAGTCAACTTCCCGGACCACCATCTCTGGAGCTTTGGATGACAATTGCCCTCCCCGAGGGTTGGAAGATAATCGGCCCCCGGGGGCCAAAAGATAATCGCCCTCCCTGAGGGCCAAAAATGATCGCTCTCCTCGAATGCCGAATACCATCAATCCCCCGCGAGCCGGAGGACAACTTCCTCCTTCTTCGAAGGAAGAAATATGCATGACTCGGAAGCCGTACAAGCTTTACAGGAAAAAACAACCTCATTTTGGCCCCGAGCTACGTAGGACTGCCATGTCCCAAACCTTAGAAAATCGAAGTGTCCAGTTCTGGAGGATAGACTTCCACGAAGATTTGAGCAAGACCCCCCTCGCTTAGGGGGAGCACCTCCCAAGAGAAGAGACACATAGAACACCCTTGAGAGAAGAGACATATGGAACACCTCCCAGAGAGGAGAGACACATGGAGCACCACGAGAGGAGATACACATGACAAGGGATGAACAAGCTCTCCTGGAAGAAGCTTTCCAAAATGCTTTGAGGCAGCAAGCTGCAACATAAAGCTCCACAAATAACGACCCCCCAACATAGCTAGAGATGAAGATACAGACCCGATCTCAAACGCATGGAACCGGATCCCAAGCTGCAGGCCACGAAGCCAGAGATCGACAAGAGGAATGGCCATTTGAAAGACGAGTTGCCAGCCCTCCTCCTCTTAGAGGAGTGTCGCCCCACCGCAAGCCAGAGGGACGCCGTCCCCTCCTCCTGGGGAGCTCCGTCCGCTGAAGAAATTCGCTTGATGCGAGAAGCCCTACAAACCCTGCTCGAAGAAGCTTTCCGAGCTGCTCTGAGGAATTAGGCCACGGCAGGCCGCATGGAGACCTCCACTAAGCTTCGCCAAACGTTGAAGACCCCAACTTTAGGGAAGAAGATAAAAGAAATGAAGGACTTGGAGAAAATCAAAGTGTTAAACATTATGATAAGAACACTCACAACTCAACCACTTTGGAAAGTTTGTTTTGAGGAATATTCCCTACCACTATCTACATGTTGCCAACTAAGGGAATGTGATCTGTAAATGTTGTACTAGATTATTTAATATTGACAACTAAGAGAATATGGTCTATAAAGGATGTACTGGTGTATTCCATACGTATTCAATGAAATATGAATCTCTTATTCAATATGCTTAGATATTCGCGTTTTTCATTTTCATGCTTATAGTCTTTTTCTTTCATGGTATCGGAAGGAGTTTTTAACTTTGTCTCCGATATCTTCCTCTTCACCCCATATCTCTTACCTTCACCCTTCATCATGACTAAATCGGATACATCATCGTGACTCTTTGGAAGTGATTCATCCACAATGCCATTCATCTTCCTCAACATCAACTCATATCGCTTAAACTTGATGAATCAAATTTCCTTATATGGAAACAACAAATTTCTTGCTATAAAGGGTACGGGCTTGAATCATTCATAAAGAGAATGCCACTCCACCTTCACATTCATATCTAAAGAAGAAACACACAACAACAAGGTAAATCCGATTTTCCCTTATGGCATAGACAAGATCAACTACTAGCATCGTGGATATTATCATCTCTTAGTGAAAGTATTTCGATTTTAATGATTGGATTAAGCACCTCAAAAGAAATCAAGTTAGCTTTGGAAAAGAACTTTTCAAACCCCAATCACTTGCTAAAATAATGCAATACAAAATTCGATTACAAACCATGAAGAAAGGAGGATTAACCATGAGGGAATACCTCAACAAAATGAAAGTCTGTTTTGATGTCTTAGCTTCATTTGGTCAAAAAGTGGATGAGAAAGATCGATTCTTCACATCTTAACTGGTTTAGGAAATGACTATAACTCTGTAATGGTTAATGTTACCTCTAATCGAACCCCTTGGATTATCTCGATTTGTTTGCTCTCCTTCTAAGCTTTGAGTCCGACTTGAATCTCAAAACACCTCCAACATTTTACTAAATTCGAAGGATCACAACCTTGATTAATAATGTTAATCAAACTACTCCAAGAAGGATGAATGTTGCATTCAATTCTCAACCTAATAGAGGAGGTTTTGAGGTCGTCATATGGGAATTTCGGTTTCGAGGGGGAAGATCCAACAGAGGGTATAGAGGAAGAGGGGCAGGTTCAATGGAACAAGACTGCATTTTGTCAAATCGCCATATTGCAGACACACTGCAGAGATAAATCTTTGGTACAGAAATGAAACTAATCCTACTACTAATCGTAGTCTCAACCCAACTCGGTCTTTTCATAGAAACCCCGCTTCTTCATATGGCCCAATTTAGCTCGCTTCTACTACACCATCGAATTTGGTAATGGTGACCTGGTATCCGGACACTGAGCTACCACATATGTTACCAATGATCTAAGCAACTTAAACATTGCATCTGAGTATGGTGGCAACAACAAGTTACAAATGGGAAATGGTGCAGGAGTGTCAATATCTCACATTGGTAAATCATATCTTACTTCTTCATCTAATTCCAAGGCTTTCGTTCTTAAACATTTGTTACATGTTCCTTCTATTACCAAAAATTTGTTGAGTGTGTCACAATTTGCTCTTGATAATGGTGTCTTTTTTGAATTTCACCCTTCATTTTGTCTTGTCAAGGATCAAGTCACCAAGGATATTCTCCTCAAAGGGAGTGTTAAAGGAGGACTTTATTACTTCAATCTTCACACTCTCACAAATCCAGCTCCAGCTTCAAGTCCCAGTCCCAAACTTCTTCCAGTTCCTATTTTCGAATCTCAATTCCAGCACGGTAGCAACAATGTTGTCTTCAATGAGAACTCCAAGTTAGATCTATGGCATCTTAGGCTTGGTCACACAAGTTTTGATGTAATAGAAAAAGCACTTAGGAGTTGTAATCTTCCTTTTCATATTAATAAAGCTGCTACATTATGCTCATCTTGTGCTTTATCCAAAATTCACAGATTCCCCTTTCCTATGTCAAATTCTGAATATTATCAACCTTTGGAACTGGTTCATAGTGACCTCTGGGGTCCAGCTCCTATAACTTCATCTAATGGTTTCATCTACTACATGAGCTTCATTGATCATTATAGCCGATTTACTTGGATATATCTACTCAAAAATAAAACTGAAGTTCACAATGTCTTTATTCATTTCAAGACTTTAGCTGAAAATCAGTTAAATGGCAAAATAAAAGCTTTTCAAACTGATGGTGGAACTGAATATAAATCCTTAAAATTTTTCTTTCAAGAACACGGAATTCATCACAGAATTTCATGCCCTTACACTCCCCAACAAAATGGGATAGCCGAAAGGAAACATAGGCACATTGTTGAAACAGGCCTATCCTTACTTGCTCACTCTAATCTCCCTAAAAAGTTTTGGGATGATGCTTTTGTCACCGCCACATACATAATAAACAGGCTTCCTTCCAAAGTGTTGAACTATAAAAGCCCTCTTGAAATCCTTCACAATAAGAAACCTGACTACACAAAAATGAAAGCCTTTGGTTGCCTCTGTTTTCCTTATACCAGACCCTTAAATAAGCATAAGCTTGAATTTAGATCATCACCCGGAGTGTTCCTTGGTTATAGTAATCAATACAAAGGTTACAAAGTGTTACTCTCAACAGGTAGAATCCTTGTCTCAAGGCATGTTCTATTCGATGAAACGGTTTTTCCCTATCAGTCTAATAATCCCAAATCCAATGATCCAACTTGTCATATTCCTTTATCTGCTCCACCTAGCTTGTCATTCATACCACCACAAAGTTCCAAACCTCCTGTTACACAAACTCATCAAGATAACACTCACACCCCACCTCATACTCCATCACCTCATACTCCATCCACTGAGTCTTCTCACACCAATTCTACTATTCCATTGAATGCCCAATTACCACTATTAGATATCTTTGTCACACCGCACTGAGATCCTCATCCCGCAACAGATACCTCCGGATATCAAAACAATCATCCCATGGTTACTAGATCCAAGGTTGGCATTTATAAACCAAAGATTTTTCACATTGATCTTGATAATGATGTTGAACCGCAGAGCATTGAGGAAGCTCTCCACATCCGGTTTTGAAAAATGCTATGACAATCGAATATGATGCCCTTATGAGGAATAAAACATGGTCTCTTCTGAATTACCAAATGGGCAAAACCTGGTGGGGTGCAAGTGGATTTTTAAAGTAAAAAAGATGTTAATGGGAATGTCATCGACACAAAGCCAGGTTAGTAGCTCAAGGTTTCTCTCAAGCGCGAGGTTTTGATTTTTCTCGAGACTTTTAGTCCGGTTGTGAAACCAACCACCATCGAATAATTTTATCTTTGGCTATCACTTTTGATTGGAACATTAAGCATCTTGACATCAATAATGCGTTTCTTTATGGAGATTTACAAGAAACCGTATATATGAAACAACCCCCAGGATTTGAGGTACATAGGGATGATGTTGGACCATTGGTTTGTAAACTGTCAAAGGCATTATATGGGTTGAAACAGGCTTCAAGGGCATGGTTCAATAAAATCAAATCTGTTCTAATTGATCTTGGCTTCAAAGACTCAAAGGCAGATACCTCCCTTTTCTACAGGTTTGAAAATGCATCACACATATATCTACTCATTTATGTAGATGACATATTGATCACTGGAAATGATACAAAGGTCATTAATGACATGATAAAGAAATTGAGTTCAGTCTTTTCTTTAAAAGACCTTGGAGATGTTCACCACTTTCTTGGAATTGAGATTTGTAAGACTACTCAAGGGCTTCATCTTAACCAAGGCCAATATGTTAAAAATCTTCTCAAAAAGGTCAAAATGGAGCAAGCAAAGGGATGTCCTACACCAATGGTGTCATCCCTACAACTTTCTAAGAATGAAGGAAACAACAATGTTAATGGAACTTTGTATAGAAGTATTGTTGGAGGCTTGCAATATGTAACTATCACAAGACCTGAGATTTCCTTTAGTGTTAATAAGGTAAGTCAATTCATGTCAAATCCCCTTGATGCACACTGGAAAGCAGTCAAAAGAATTCTCAGATATCTTGCTGGAAGCTTAGATCATGGACTGCACATTGTTAAATCCTCAAACTTGAACTTAACTGCATTCTCAGATTCTGATTGGGCAGCAGACTTGGATGATCGAAGATCCGTCACTGGCTCCTGTATATTTCTAGGAAACAATCTCATTTCTTGGGTTTCTAAGAAGCAACCTTCAGTATCACGATCCAGCACTGAAGCTGAATATAGAAGTTTGGCTCACACAACAGCTGAACTTACATGGTTGTGCTCATTACTTGGTGAATTACACATTCCCTTGTCTGCAACTCCTACAGTTTGGGTGGACAATTTGAGCACCATCTCCCTTGCCTCCAATCCCGTCCAACACGCAAGAACAAAACACATTGAATTAGATATTCACTTTGTGAGAGAAAAGGTTGCTGCCAAAATTTTACAAGTTCATCATGTTCCATCTTGTGACCAAATTGCCGACATTTTCACGAAGCCTTTAAGTCTACAATTCTTCAGTCGCCTTAAGAACAAACTTCATATTGTTTCCAAAGGCTCCATCGAATTGAGGGGGCATGTTAAACATTATGATAAGAACACTCACAACTCAACCACTTTGGAAAGTTTGTTTTGAGGAATATTCCCTACCACTATCTACCTGTTGCCAACTAAGGGAATGTGATCTGTAAATGTTGTACTAGATTATTTAATATTGACAACTAAGAGAATATGGTCTATAAAGGATGTACTGGTGTATTCCATACGTATTCAATGAAATATGAATCTCTTATTCAATATGCTTAGATATTCTGCAGTTTTCATTTTCATGCTTATAGTCTTTTTCTTTCACAAAGAGACCAGCACGTTCCCGCTGGAAGATAAGCTGAGAATGGAGTCCTACACTTACATGCCCGCAGATGAGTCCCAGGTGGTAAACATTAGCCAAGTCAACTCGCGGGCCACCGCTCTAGGAAGGAAGTCCTCTGGCCCCTGCCATCCTGGCCTAGCCATTGCCATTGGGCATAAAGACCTCCAACCTTCCGGAGTTGGTCCCCCGAGGAGCACTTAGACAAATTCTATTCGAAGCGGATCTATACGACATGACATATGCTTTCTACTGTAAAGTGTCCGGACAAATCTGATCAAACGCGCATTAACTTAGTTCGATCGACACCCAGTTGGATCAATCACTGGGATGGCAAAGCTCACCACTGCTTTTATATGACAATTCTCCATCAACAGGAAATATCATGAGACTATTGCTCATCTTTTTCAAATAAAACAAAAGTAAGAAGATTTACTGCGAGACTTCATAAGGTGATTCGTAGAAGTCGTCGACTCCAAAATCGGGAACACCGAGTAAGAAGACAGATCGCTGAGAAGACATGAGGACAATCTTCTCATTCCAGAGCGGCACCATTCAACAACTCGAGGATCTCAAGGGAACGCCCTTGCCCGGCTTAAGGAGGCACCGCCCTTCCTCAAAGCTCGTCCTCCTAAAGGGCTTCACACACTGAATAAGTCCGCTGGACCTGGGAAGCTCCCTGACTCAATGAAGTTACCCGAAACACTCTAAGACATCATACCGCTCTCAGAGCCGCTTGAAGACGTCCCCGAGCCCTGCTAGCTACCAAAGACCCCTCAAAGGGCTCCCTACCGTGGCAAGCCGTAGCAGTCGCTGCATGAAGAGTGACCATCACTCAACTGTAATGGAATAGAGGAACAACGAACTAGAGGTAGGGATGTCAAGGCGGGGCGGGCGGGAGCGATCCCCATCCCCGTCCCCGCGGCCGCGGGGAATCCCCGTCCCCGTCCCCGCGAGACAATCGGGGAAAATTTTCCCCCCATCCCCGCTCCCAGCTTTAATTTTTTTTTTTTGCTAAAATTCAATTTTTTTTATAAAAATAATTATTTTTTATATTAATAAATTATATAAAAAACTAATAAATCACTCATTAATAAATTAAATTAAATATTTTGTTATTTTTCATATTTAATGTGGATATATTTATACTATATTATAGATATTATAAATATTATATTATATATTTAATAAGCGGTTTCATGGGAACTGGTGGGGATCCGCGGGGCGGGGAGTATGATCCCCGCCTCGCCCTGATCCCGCTAACGGGGAGAAAATTTTCCCCGTCCCCGTCCCCACGGGGGAAAATTTCGGGGAATCCCCGCCCCGTTCGGGGCGGATCCCCGCGGGGAACGGGGAATCCCCGCCCCACTGCCATCTCTAACTAGAGGACGACTAGACTCTAGAAAAACCATCACGCTTGTGAAAAAAAAGGCATTGAAGCCCATCAAGGACATTCACAAACTCCCCTCGACACTTAGGTTGAGGAGTCAAGAGTCATCCAGGCTAGCCAAGCTATATATGGAGCAAGTAACCCGATTAGAAGAGCAGAACTCCCTAGGAGAACTGATGACAAACCATCCTCTATTGAAGGAAGCTCCGCAAAATCTCTATCCATTGTAGAAGTACATCCCAACACTAAAGGAGAAATAAATGCTCAACTCCTTGGAGAAGAAGAAGACTCCAAAGATGGAGAAAGCTCAACCATGAAGGAATTAGCCCAAGAACCCATTGCACACAGAACAATAAGCAGCCAAGCACCATTTCTCCTTGTACTCGCGCAAGAACGCAATTGCCAACACCCAATTATGTCATTGAGTGTTTTTACTTAGCGTCCTCTTTAGAAAAGGGACTTCCACAGATTTCCTTTGATCTCTCAAGTTTCTACTCAAAAGAAATGGATACAGGCCCTGAGCACATTCATGAGAGTCATGCACAACCTAGAGCCCCAAGCCTCCAAAAGTGGAAACACAATTCATTCAACTATATTGGTGAAACTACTCCCTAGAGATATCAAGACTTTACATCTCCCGAAAACAATGAAGAAAGAGATCCCCAATAGTTCTGTTCAGTTTTTATAGCAAGCAGTTCAATTTTCAGTTTTCTGCGGTACCGTTTGCTCACCCCTAGTCCCACCCCATCGAGTCCATATCTATGTTGTATAATTCTATTCCACTTCCTCTTTCACAATTTTTCTTGATGCATATGTTCTATACATAAGCAATTATGACATCATATTATTTGATTATTGACATGTAATTATGTTTATAGAAAAAAAAAAGTGGAACTAATCTGAGTAATCTAATCCCCACCACCCACCCACGGGGGCCATCACCTACTCTCTGTTTCACTGTTGGCCCCTTCTCTCGCCTCCCCACATCCCCCATTACCCCTCTATAAACAACACTCTCTTCTTCATACAAAGCTCGCCCACCACCAAAACAAATACATCTTTTTCCTTTTATGGAAAATCTCTGATTTTTCCTACTATTTCCCCCTATAAATACCTCTCCATCCACAGGCCATAAGCCGCAGCAAATGCAGCAAAAGGGGAAATCCTGTAACCGAAGATCCAGGACATTTTCAAGATCCCGCATTGCCGTCGAGGGTTGTTGAGTTTTATTTAATCTCCTTTTTTTCTCTCTCTCTCAAATCCGATCCCTCTTAGCAGCCCACATAACTGAATAACCTATCCAGCTGCTTGTCGTTGTCTTCTCACCATGGCTGGCATTCAAGGTTCGCTATAATTTAAGTTTTTTTTTTTTTGAATTTTAATGTGTTTTTGGTAAATGGAATTAATTTGGAGTGTTAAGAAAAGAAATAAACGGGATATGTTTTTGTTTGTGATTTGAATGTGCAGTGCAAGAGCGTGAGGTTCAAAAGAGTTACTGGGTTGAGCATTCTGTTGACCTGACTTTGGAGGCCATGATGCTTGATTCCAAAGCATCTGATCTTGACAAAGAAGAGAGGCCTGAGGTATATTTTTTTAAAAGATTCAAGCTTATATTAGTGTTTGATTCTTTAAATGCAGATGGTAATTTTATATTCTTAGATGCTGGGGTACATGCGATTTTTATGTTGTTAATAAACTTGAATGTAAGCGTTTTATGATAATAGATGGGATCTTTTTAAATTTTTCTTCCTGTTTGCTTTTTGTTTTGAGATTTTGATGTGGGTTATTTCAAATAAGCAGATCTTTTTGGCCATTTTAGTTTTTCTTTTATATTTGCATGCTAATCTTTTTTTTTCCTTGTCTCCTTTTTAGCTTAAAGTTCTATGTGGGTCTTATGTTTTTCTACCACACGCCTAAAGATTGAATCTTTTGAAGTATCTTTATTCTATTTTGAGTAGATTTAAGGCTTTAGGTAAAGATACTAGTTTTGGACAAATATCATTGGTTTAGTTTTGGTTTCCTTTGTTTTTTAGCATTAATTGTCATTTTCATTGCATAATTGTGATATGAGGTAGATGTTAGAAACCCCAGTGCAGTGACTTTGTGATGTGATACTTATGGTGTGAAATGATGTTTAATTATCTTTTTTCCCCAGCTGAAATTTGGTCTATAGTACTTGTTTAAGATCTTATGTTACAACAACAACAACAAACAAAAACAAACAAATGATGCTAATTCTGAAAGCTACTTGCAATCTGGATCCGGAAATTTCAATTGATGGCAATGTGCAAGGGTATATTTAACCTCATAAGCTTTCAATCTTGAAGATATATGCTACGAGGATATTAAATTTTAGGTTCAAATGTCTATAATTTTGTTGGTTCAAAAATCTTAATTTGGGGCTTTCTTATTCCTACTTCAAAATGAAACTAGAAAGAAATATATTGAAAAGAAAGAAAAACGTTTTTTCTATATTGTTTAGAATTTTGTGGCAAGTAAACCAAACATTTCTCATAAATAGATGATTTTATTTATTTATATATTATTGTTTTTTTGGTAAGCTAGCAATTTTAATAGAAGACTATGTCTACCAGTCTGGTGTTTGGATACTGCCTGATCTCACCCGTGCTTGGTCGTGTAGCATCAATTCATCTTTGTAGCGCGACTTTGAAAAATATGGGTTGTATAATCGATGGCTATCTCTAGTGCCATGCTTTTTCCTAAATTCATACCAGGAAATATAAACTTGGTTTTATTACTTTGCTAGTTTTGCTAGTTTTCTTTTAAGTTATGCCTCTTATGTGACACAATGTTAATCTTTTGTTTTTGATCTTTTCATCTCTTATTGAAAATGGTCGCATATTGAGTCAATAAGTCGACTTAATGCATTTTCTATAATCCTGGACACGCTATATATACTGAGTTTCTTTCTAATGAAAATGCATAGGTGTTGTCTCTTCTCCCTCCATATGAAGGAAAGTCAGTTCTGGAACTGGGAGCTGGTATTGGCCGTTTCACCGGTGAAATAGCTAAAAAGGCTGGCGAAGTTATAGCTTTAGACTTCATTGAAAGCGTAATCAAGAAGGTTCATACTCTTAACATTTATCTTCTGTGGTTTAATTTAAATAAGTTGACTGACAGTTTAATGAATATAAAGCCGTAATCCTTTTTTTTTTTTTGTTTGGTTTAGAATGAAGCCCTCAACGCACATCATAAAAATGTCAAATTTTTGTGTGCTGATGTGACATCCCCAGACTTGAACTTTCCTGAAGGATCACTAGACGTGATATTTTCGAACTGGCTGTTGATGTATCTCTCGGACAATGAGGTAAATCTCCTAATATCCATTTCTTTGTCACCAACCGTTTTTGTATATGTTGTATTAAATTGTCATGTTGATTATTATTGTGCGAGTTCATGTTCTCTTCTAATTTTCTTTTCAAGCTATTTGCCATAGTTGTGAAAGACGCGCCTGATTCAAGGCCCCACGGCTTTTCAAGATCGAGGCGGGCGATGTTGGCGGGGGGCGTGTCAGTATCAGTGACATACCTCTTAAAATGTTTTAAAAATATTTTTAAGGCTGCGAAAATGACTTTTACTAATTTTTTTGGGTGGGGGACATTGGAGACAAATTATTAGTTAGGGTTTTGGTTGAAACAAAACAAAAGGGGGCGAGGTTTTTATTGAAAATCTTCAATTACTCTCTTATCTCTCAACATCTTCCAACCAAACATGAAGGACAACCAACCCATCTAAATCCGCCCCCGCCACCGAGCCACCCCGCACTAATATGCTTGTTTTGATAAACTTTTGTGTGTTTTGATTTGTGATTTGGTACTTAACTTGGTCACATGAAGTACATTTTAATCAAATTGTCATTTTTAGTATTATTTATGTGTTTATTTGGATCATGTTTGCGAGGCACGCCTCGAGGTGCTACCATGGCCGTTGCGCCTCAGTGCCCTTAACAACTAGGCTATTTGCTACCATAGGATGACCAATTCTCACTGGTTCATTGTGTGGCAGGTTGAGAAACTTGCAGAGAGAATGGTCAAATGGTTAAAAGTTGGCGGCTACATATTTTTCAGAGAATCATGTTTTCATCAGTCGGGAGACCACAAGCGAAAGAATAACCCTACTCATTACCGCGAACCAAGATTTTATACCAAGGTCCTAGCCCTATATGTACCCCTTGTTTTCACCTTAACTTGTAATTGGTAACTAATATGTGCTCAATTCTGATATTAATTTTCGATTTGAACTTTCAGGTGTTTAAAGAATGTCATATGCATGATAAATCTGGAAATTCGTTCGAACTTGCTCTTATTGGTTGCAAGTGCATTGGAGCTTACGTGAGAAACAAAAAGAATCAGAATCAGGTAATATACATACATATGATCTTATTCGATATGTTTTTCATGTCAGATATCGTCCCGAGTCCCCTAGTGCAGAAAATATGAGAAGCAATCAAATGTTATAGCAATTATGAAAATATATTTATCCTATTTGTGTTGTGCAGATTTGCTGGATTTGGCAAAAGGTTAGCTCAGATGACGACAGAGGTTTCCAGAAGTTCTTGGATAATGTCCAATACAAATGTAGTGGCATATTACGCTATGAGCGTGTTTTTGGACAGGGATTTGTGAGCACTGGAGGGTTAGGTGTGTTTTCGTGACTGCAATATATTGATTCCATGATTTTAGCATTTACTGAACAGTGAATGAAAGTATTCTGTTGCTTGTTATTCCAATTGTATAATCTAAGAATATCCACCAATATAACTTTAAGGGATAATTACCCTTGAGGTTTAGCCTAATTACAAGAAAACCCAGTTATCTTTCAAAATTGCAAATACCACATTGACATTTATTTCTGTTTTACAAATTGCACCATCAAGAGGGGGTATTGTTAGATAAAGATACAAGGGATAATTCGGGCTAGTTACAAAACAATTCAGAGGTTTTTGGAAATTGCAAAACCCCCTTTGAGGTTTGATTCCACCTTATGTTTTTCCTTTATAAGCAAAAAACATTTCAAAACACCTCCTAAACATTTATAATTTTTTTACAGTTACCCCTTTAAATTTAAGACGGAATCAAATCCATTTTTTTTTTGTAATTATCCCCCTAAATACAAATCTCAATGGGGTACTTTTTGTTTAAGGAGGTATTTGTAATTTTGAAAGATAATTGGAGTTTTTCTTGGGAAAATAGCCATTTTTACCCTTTTGAGATAGGAAAACACTTTTTTACCCAACTTTCATACAAACCACTTTTCTACCCACTTTTTCAATGAAAGGTCATAAATGCCCTTATTCTCTCTCTCTTTCTCTCTATCGGTTTAAAAATATAATTTTTCTTTCCTCTTTTCTTCTTTTTTCCGAAGATAACAATTTTCTCTTTTTTTCCCCTTTCATGTTTTTGATTTTTGAAGATTCAAGATACGATTGGAAATAAGTTTAAGTCACTTGAACCAAATTAATGTATTTCTTGCTTCAAATATTTATGTATAATGCGGGAATTCGATTATTTTCGAGAAGAGAAAAAAAAATTGGAATGTTCAACATGGTACGATCGTGCCGCATGTGAGCACGATCGTGCCACCATAAACGTGAGCACGATCGTGCCACCATATGGGGCGGCACATTATGGGGCACGATCGTACCACCATAAAGGTGAGCACGATCGTGCAGCCCTATAGGGGCAACACGATAGTGCTACTTTAGTAAGGGTATTTTTGTCTTTGTGGGTATAAAAGATGTTTTTTTATAAAAATTGGTAGAAAAGTTGTTTTGCTATCCAAATAGTGTAAAAAAAAAACCCACCCTTTTTCTTAATTTGGGTAAACCTCATGGGTAGTTTTTGTAATTATCCCTAACTTTAAGGCAACATTGTGAATTCCATTAGTCCATGTCAAATTGTCCTGAACTGATGGTTGTTGTCCTTGACGAATGAGAATCTTTTCAAAGACTTAATTTTCTGATTATGAACAGATACAACGAAAGAATTTGTAGCTAAACTGGACCTTCAGCCTGGCCAGAAAGTCCTAGACGTGGGGTGTGGCATTGGAGGAGGTGATTTCTACATGGCTGACAAATATGATGTTCATGTCGTTGCCATTGACCTCTCGATCAATATGATCTCTTTTGCTCTTGAGCGTGCAATTGGCCTCAAGACTGCTGTTGAATTTGAGGTTGCCGATTGTACCAAGAAAGAATATCCTGATGGCACATTTGACGTGATCTATAGTCGTGACACAATTCTTCACATTCAAGTAAGTTTCTAACTTAAAAATCCTACAAGCTAGTTTGTTATGTATAAGTATAAGATTTCAGGTCTAAACTTTGGACCCTTTTTTTTATCTTTATATTATTCCCCTAATATGTTTATTTGTAGAAATTTTAATGAGGGGGTCACTGGGGGTGTCAATTCAATCTTTTGAACTGGCTTTATCTAGCTCTAAGTTTTTCCTTGGTAGCTAATATCTTAATAAATTGTTAACTTATTGGGTTAGTTACGAAAACCACCACAGTTATCTTTCAAAAATACAAAAAAAAAAACAATTATCTTTCAAAATTACATATAAACCCTTGACAAATGTTTCTCTCCTAAATTACAGCCTCATGAGTATTTGTAAGGTAAATACAAATTCAAGTGGGTGTTTGTGACACTTTAAGGGGGTATTTGTATTTTGTAATTTTCAAAGATAACTTCGTTCTTTTGCATTTTCTAATATGCAAATTGTGGTGTTATTTTCAGGACAAACCTGCTTTATTCAGATCGTTCTACAAGTGGCTAAAGCCAGGAGGCAAAGTCCTCATTAGCGATTACTGCAGAAAAGCTGGAACCCCATCTGCTGAATTCTCAGAGTATATTAAGCAAAGGGGATATGATCTGCATGACGTAGAGGCTTATGGAAAGGTATTTCTTGATTATACCGGTGTCACATTTATATTTCTGTCTTTTTAAGGTATTTTCATGTCTTATATCAGTATATGTGCTTACATTTACAGATGCTTCGCGATGCTGGCTTTGATGAGGTTATTGCCGAGGATCGAACTGATCAGGTACGTGCCGACTGGTTCTGTTTTTATCACTTTACGTGTATTTGTAAGGGATAATTACAAGAAAGCCCCTGAGGTTTGGTCTAATTACAAAAAAGTCCTGAGATTTTGAAAATTGCAAAAAACCCGTTGAGGTTTGATTCTGTTTTACATTTTCCCACTTCGTTAGCAAAAAAAACATTTTAAAAATTCCCCTTGCATTTATAGAAATATTACAATTACCTCGGTATTTTGTAATTTTGAAACATCTCTAAATTTTTTAGTAATTAGACCAAACCTTGGGTTTTTTTTTTTTTTTTTTTTGTAATTATCCCTGTTTATAATGAGGGCTTAGCTAATAACGTGGCGTCTTGATTTGCAGTTCATAAAAGTTCTTGAGAAGGAATTGGATGCTGTAGAGAAGGATAAGGAAACATTTATAAACGACTTCTCTGAAGTAAGGCTTTATCCATCCATTCTGCAATTGCCATTTTTCACCGAATTTCTTTAATTCTGCTCATGATCGAATGTCTCTTATTGTTGGTTTTCCCTGTTTGCAGGACGACTATAATGAAATAGTCGGAGGTTGGAAAGCTAAGCTGATACGGAGTTCATCTGGCGAGCAGAGGTGGGGTTTGTTTGTTGCCAAGAAAAAGTGAGATCTTGCGAGTTTACGGTGTCTGCCCCCTACTAGTAGCTCCTCAATGTGTGTGTGTTTTAAGTTAATAATAGGATTTTTCTTCAACAATAAATTCGCTTGTCGATGGATGACCAAGGAAATGGCATTTCTGTCATTCTATGTACAATCCATGAGGATAAGTTGTCTGTTGTGTTTGTATCTTGATGTGAGAAGCTTGTTTATCTATCCATGTTATGATATTGGATTTAGATGCTTGTTTGGTTTGGCCATATAGATGGAACATCTTTTTTCTTTTATACTTAAGTTTTGACATGGATGAAGGGCTTTTTTTTTTTTTTGTACTTGGAATAGGTACTCAAAATGCATGAATATGAACCAGTAAATCACCAGTAAAGTCTAATCTGGCATTAATATACTAACATTTACAAGCAACTCTATTTGCATTCAACATTTTGTATGTGTGCATTTGAGAGAAAGAGAGATAGAGAAGGTAAGGACGGTGCACTTTATGTTCATTTTTGGATCTCTTTTTTTCGTAGTGTTTCATATAGTGTTTCAGTACATGATATGAATGTCACGAGTATAATAGTGTCATCGCCTTATACACATGTCATTCACAATATTTATTGAAGCTTCAAATGAAATACGATGAGAATAGAAGATACATGAACATGATGAATTTGATAAAATTAAAATGTCCTTTTGGAAGAGGGTTGCATGAGTCTATATAATGTTGTAGATAGCTATTTGTATTTTTTAGTTTAATGATGTTGGCTTATGTATATGAAATGGTTTATGTTCTTAATGTTGCTAGAACTGGCAAAATCTAGCTTGCAACGTGGGCCGGCTTGAGGTTTGAGTTGGACCATAATTTTCTATGTCCAAAAAATCCGGGCCTATTTGGCCCGGCCCAACAACTTTTGTGTACAAAGTGCACACATGGGTTGGGACTTGGGCCATTCATTTCTGCGACCTGACCAAAATCGGGTCGGCCCTACCCCGACTAGATTTCTCAAAAGCCCAATGGACTCGTCCGACCCATTGCCAACTCTAATTGTTGCTGTAATTTTTAGCGTCGATTGATTAGGGAAAATGTAACTCATAGTTTGATTACGTGCTTGTTTATGACAATTATGGAACACATTACCTAACGTCCATCTGGCATGCAAATGAGATCCTCCACTCGAAATGATGTTTCATTACCTATTCCAACATCACATTTACACGGCAAATATATGAAACGACTTTTTCAATACACAAACATGACGGTTTTATTATTATTATTGAAATATGAGATGAAACACTATATGAAATAGAAGATACGAACCAGCAGTTTTCGTTAGAAGCTGTTGACAAATAAGGTTTTCTAACTATATACATGTAGCTGTTGGCAAAGTAAGGTTTTTTAACTATATACATGTATGTATACAAGAGCTTCAAAGTCTCTAGGAACTTGGGTTGGCTATGATTCTATATATGTATGTAGGGGAGGATAAATATATTTACAACTATTTCAGCAATGAGGGGTTTGTTACTTGTTCAATATATCCATCACATTAGATCTAACCATCACAGGAGAAGCTGACAGTGTCTTTTGATGAAGCTTCTTGTTATCCGATACCATCGATGCTTCTTTCTCCGTCTTACTCTCGCTATCGTCTCTCAATTCATCGGCCGAAGCTCCAAACATCTGCACGGTTAGGCTTCCACCTGGAAAACACGTTTAGTACGATTTAAAACATCGAAATCTGAGGAAACATGCAAAAGTTGAGAGTATCTGAAAAAAATATACCCAATATGAGAGCAGCCCCAATCCAACCTGCAACTCCCCATCTTTCGCCTAGGAGAAACCATGCAAAACCGGCACCCCACACTGGCTCCAACCCGTAGATTACTGCAGTTTCTGTTGCTGAGACGTCGCGCATTGCAGCAATCTGCACAAATTATATGTATAATGAATGATATAAGGTTCATTCCAGAACTTCATTGTGAACTCATTTTTATACCTCTCCCCATAAGCACAATCCGGTCGAGAAAACACCGGTATAAAGTGCTGGTATCCATGGAAATTCAACTATCCAATCCCACGTCCAACGTATTCCATCAAGATTTGCTCCCGTTACGCACCATATTATTGATACTACAGCAACAACAACAACCTACAGCTTATGATCAATTAGCATTGTTTTCATTATTCATGACAAGTTTGTTTTGGACATATAGAAATTAGGGATAATTACAAAAACTACCCCTGAGGTTTGGGGTAATTACAAAAAAACCCAAAAAAAGTTTCAAAATAACAAAAACTACCCCTGATGTTTGGTTATGTCTTGATTTTAAGGGATTAACTGTACTATTTCTATAAATGTAAGGGGGGCTTTTGAAAAAAAAAATCTTATGAAGGGAAAAAGTTAAGATGGAATTATACCTAAGGGGCTTTTTTTCTAATTTTGAAACTTATCTGGGCTTTTTTGTAATTACCCTAAACCTTAGGGGTAGTTTTTGTAATTATCCCTAAAAATTAAAACAAACCTCATATCCAAGAAGGGCCAACAAGTTCTCTTTTCTTGTTGTCCTTGAGATATGCTCTGTCCGGAGCGTATGAATGCCGAAGAATATCGCACTTATAAAGTTGAAAAGATCCCCAATCTGAATATAAAAGTGTATTAGAAGTACTCCAAATTCAGAGATTACGTGCTTGGCTTGGCTGAACTTATAAGCTCTTCAAAACATATTCGGTGAGTTTGTTATTAACTCCTACAGAATGTAAGGGGAAGTGGTTCTTCTTACATTCGGAGGTGATCCACTGCATTCGAGCATAGAAATCCCAAGAACAGACATCAGAATCCCGAACCAGGTCCGGGCAGGTACAAGTTCTCCTAACATGCTTTCCAACACTGGAATTACAATAACCTGTCAATTGTATATGCAACCTTATTATGCGTTAGTTAACAACGTTTCTGTCTGGAACAAAATTGCATTTGTTCGACTGGTAAATAACTATAAACATTATGCATCATAAATGATCTTATTGACTTACTGTAAACAACGAAATAAACGAAGCACGACCAGCGTCGGATGTTAGCAGCCCAAGTGCCTCACTTATGTAGCCTAAACTAACCCATAATCCCAACTCTAATCCAGAATTACGCGTCTGAGTATCGTTCCTCGCCTGGATTATAAAAGGTAAAAACGGGACGGTCGACACAGCAAATCGGACAGCAGAGAAGTATGCTGGATCAGTGAAAGCTTCAACCTCTTTTATAACAGCAATGTTACTTGCTGCAACATAATATGCAACCAAACACTTAACTAGTTATATGATCACCATAAATTTATCAAAAAAAGATTGAAAATTAGAACATGTATTCAACTTTTTAGCAAAAAAATAAAAGACATACCATAGATGAAGGTGATGGCATTAAGCAAGATTATACTCTTGAATTTCTTTCTGTTTATGGAAAAAGGCTTCTTAGCCATGATTGAAACATCACTTCTGTTTTCGGAAACTACGTTCGATCCTTGACGATTTTTCCCATTTCTCAAAGATCTCTCTGTCAAAAACTTTCTTGATACCGCTACGGAAATATGTATATTACTAGTAGTAGAAGCAGAAGCAGAAGCAGAAGCAGAAAAGTCGGACGACGACGACGACGAAAATATGGTGAGATGAGTTGTTTTTTTATGGCTACAAGAATTGAAGTAGCATTTAAATGTTGCCACTAGAGAATAATCTCTAGGCATTTTCAAACTGGATAAATAAGTCATCTTTAATACCTCTTACTCAATTCTATGCAGTTCAAATTTATACCAACAATTTATGCTAATTGATATTATGCTCTGCTAATAATTGTGCACATGGAAATTGGTGTATTTTTTTTTTTCAAGTTATTACTACAACCTTATAAAATAGGCTTAGAAAAGACAAGGGGTTCTTCCTGATATTTCTTCTGGATGAGGTTTCACATGGGATGTGGACCATTTTCAATGGATTGTGATTCAACTTGTTTTTTTTCAGACAACACGACAATATACAATGTGAAACATGCTTGAGAAAATAAAAACATTAGCTTAACACCTGAAAACCGACCACACTGTACATATTTCTGCCTGGAAATGTATTTCATGAAGCTAATACTCAAAAGCCTTGTTCTAAAATCCCCGCGTAGCCATGATTAGTTCCTGCCTGGGCGCTAGGCTCCCTTGTCCGCCTACATTATTCTTCTGATTAGGTCCCGCTTAACCTTGCCTAGGCTCCACCTCATATTTTATCAGAATCTAGAAGCCGGGTGAGACTGATTTATATTTCAGATTCTGCGTCTAGATTCATTTTGAAATATTTCAACAAACACTCTCTATTAACATAATCAAACACTTTTAGCTTCTGATTCTCGACTATTGATAATTTCAAAAACACCCCCAAGGTTTAGGCTAATTACAAAAAAAACCCAAAGATGTTTCAAAATTACAAAAAACTCCTTGAGGTTTGATTCCATCTTACATTTTCTCCCTTCATAAACAACGAACATCTCAAAAACCTCATGATATTTCTAGAAATATTACAGTTAACCCCTTAAAATTAAGGCATAATCAAATTTGAGGGGGCTTTTGTAATTTTGAAACATCTCTGGGTTTTCCTATAATTAGCCCAAACCTCGGGGGTTCTTTTGTAATTATCCCTACAATAAATCAGTGTTTTTAAAAGCAGAAGTTCTAGCAAACACAACCTTACACAAGAAGGAAAATACTAACAAGGTTAAACCTCAATCTAAATCAACATTTTCACTATTCTCAAAAAAAAAATAAAAAAAAAATCAACATTTTCACAAAACACATTACATGAAAGAATTAGATTGTGTAAAAGAAAAAAAAAAAAAAAAAAAACTCTTACAGATCTTGAGGGTCCTGAAACAAACATCATACAGAGCTTCATTGTGTCTGGATACTGTTCTATAATCTTTGAAGTCAACAGAGTTCCCATTCCAGATCCTGTTGTGTTGGAAAGAATTAATTTCAGTAAACATACTGCTCAAATGAATGCTATTTCTGTTGGAAATATAATAGATATTTTCGGGTGAATGGGAAATTGTTGCCAAAAGGTGTGATTGTTCATTTGAAATTATTCGGATTGAATAGGTTTATCCGAATAGCTGTGTTGTCTCGTTGGAAACCAGTGGATGTGTCTTCGAATAAATGGACATGTCTGTTCGAACAGTTGTGTTGTTTCACCTGTAACTTTTGATAATCTATATATATAATTTTTCATGAGCATTTTGCATACATTCATAAGCATATTTTCTGTCAAAATTTTTGGATAAAAAAGAGAGAGTACAAAACATTCGAAGTTCATCGTCTCTTGTTATATGGAGTGCTACTACAACAAGAGTAGAGAGTTGTATCTTGGGAGACGTTTGCTATTCGATCGTGACAATGTAGCCAGACAATTCGTCTTAAAGACATAAAGTCGAACTCTAGCCTCGGTCTAAAATTTATGCATTTTCTGCAATTGCGTTTTTCTGAAATTCAAGTAAGTTTTCTATCAATTTCAGAATATAATATCGCACATGATATATCCCTAACAAGTTCACCTACTTAAAAAGGGTAAATGACAAAAACTACCTCTGTGATATATGTTAATGACAGAATTACAAATATGTAACACCTTCAGATATTGCAAGCATCCCTGGAGAGGTTTGTTTTTACTTTAAAAAAAAAAACCTTTAATGGGTGTAATTTGTAGAATAAAAACAAGGGATAATTAAACAAAAGAAAAAGAAAATCCCTAAGGTTCAGGCTAATTATAAAAAAATCCAGAAATTGAAAATTATATAAAAAATCCCTTAAGGTTTGAATGTGTTTTAGTTTTCCATCTTCATAAACAAAATATTTCAAAAACCCGTTCATAGTTATAGATGTATTACAATTACCACTTAGATAGAGACAAACATGAGGGGACTTATGTAATTTTAAAATATTTTCAGTTTTTGTTGTAATTAGCCCAAATCTCCGGGAATTTTTGTAATTATAACATCCACTATTTAAATGTTGTAACAATACTTTACCATTTAGATACGTTAGTTAGTGTTTTTTTTTTCTGAAACGATAGAATTTCATTAACTCAAAGCAATTACATCCGAGGATCAAAGGATCCAATTTCTTTTTGGAGACAAAACGAACCTCCAAATAAGAAAAGAGAGAACCAACTCAAAGAGCATGGCCTAGAAAACAGGACTAAACAAGGTGAACAACAATCACAATCGTGAAGGAACACAAAGCAGAAACACGAGGGGGTCTTGATATTTTTGGCTCTAGTTCAGGGGAGAAAAGCCTGAACATTAGGAAAAACCAAAAAGGGTAAATAAAAACAGCAAGAACAAAGAAAAAATAGCACTGATGACAAGCCATCCTACTAAAAAGGAAAATGAACAGAATTAAGAGGGGGAACGGGAATTTGCACATAAGTATTCATCCCATTCCGTACGAGCAGCAATAATCGTTGCCAATTCCGGCATAAGTGATTGTTGAAACATCCACATGTTGCGGGTCTTCCAGAGCCACCAAAGAATATATGTTGAGAGTTGGATTCTTTGAATTGAGACTGGATCAGATTTCATATGACAGATGTGGCTCCACCAAGAACGGAATGTGAGGGAGGGGTCATCAAAACTTGCCCATTGGATGGGGGAGAGCTTCCAGATACACTTAGCCCTGGTACATTGAAAGAGGAGGTGATTGAGAGATTCAATTTGTCCACCACACAGCTTACAATAGGGGTCAACCATCATTCCTTTTTTAATCAGATTATCATTAGTGGGAAGAATGTTGTTGAAGCATCTCCAAATAAAATGTTTGACTTTACTTTTGATAGAAAGGGCCCAAGTTTTCTTCCAAACTAAAGTCAAATTAGAGGAGGAGGAGCTACAATCCGAAAGCTGAAGCTTAGCCACTTTATCCAGGATGAGAGCATGATAAGCCGATTGAACATTGAAGAGGCCATTTTTGCAAAGATTCCAGAAGAGGATATCCTTACCAGGGGGGATAGAAGCGGGATTTTGCAGATTTTTGCTGCATCTTGGGGGCTGAAAAGTTGCTCAATAAGATCAGAATTCCAGAGGTGACACTCCGGGTTAATGAGCTCGCTGACAAGGGTGGGGGGATCGGGCAGCAGAGGAGGAAATGCCGGTTTAAACTGGGGAGAGAGAGGGATCCAAGGGTCTAACCAGATTCTTGTGGAAGAGCCATCACCAATTTTCATACGCAGCCCTTTCTCAAGAACATGCTTAGTGCTCATCCAACTTTTCCAAAGCCATGAGGCAGAGGAATTGACCTGAACTTCAAACAGATTGCCATTGGGGAAGTATTTGGATTTAAGGATCTTGCTAACCAACAAGTTGGGCTTTGTGAGGATTCTCCATAATTGTTTAGCAATGAGGGCTTCATTAAAGAGTGACAAGTCGTGAAAGCCAAGACCACCAAAATCCTTGGGAATAGAGAGTTTGTCCCAAACTTTCCAATGGATTTTTTGTTGAATATTGTCTTTCAAACCCCACCAGAACTGAGCAGTTAGTTGATTGAGGGTGTGGCAGATGCCTTTGGGTAGTTTAAAACAAGACATGACGAACACAGGAAGAGCTTGGAGGACGGCTTTGATAAGAACTTCTTTGCCGGCTGGGGAGAGAAAAGAGTTTTTCCAGCTTTGAAGTCTGGCTTTGGCAACATCGGAGACGTAACTGAAGACCTCTTTTTTGGATTTACGAATAGCCATGGGAAGACCAAGGTATTTACTAGAATGATGCTTAAGGATACCCTAGAAGATGTGACAAATCGCATCTTGACAATCGGGAAGAGTATTCCTGCTGAAGAAGATGGAGGATTTGGACCAATTAACAAGCTGCCCGGAGAAGCCCTTATAAAGGGAAAGGATATGCATGAGCTTGGCCGCTTGTTGGGTAGAGGCTTCACAAAGAACCAATGAATCGTCTGCAAACAAGAGATGGGTAATAGCAGGTCCATTTTTGCAGAGATGAACACCTGAAAAATCTTTTTTGAGGAGAGCAGTTCTAATGAGGTTAGAGAAAACTTCAGTAAGAATAATGAACAAATAAGGAGACAAGGGGTCTCCTTGCCTAATTCCTCGAGATGGTGTGACATAACCAGTAGGAATGCTGTTAACATTAAAGGAAAAGGTAGAGGAAGACACACAAGCCATGATCCAATTCACAAAACCACAATGGAAACCCATTTTGAGCATGACACGCCAGAGTCCTTCCCATTCAACCATGTCAAAGGCCTTGGCCATATCAAGCTTAATTGCCATATAACATTTTTTACCCGAACGGTGTCTATTCAGAAAGTGCACCGCTTCATTAGCAATTATGACGTTATCAAGAAGCTGTCTGTCAGAAACAAAAGCAGATTGATTTTCGCAAATGCAGGAGTGGATACAAGTTTTAAGCCTAGATGCAATAATCTTGGAGATAATTTTATAAATCACATTGCATAAACTAATAGGCCTAAAATGAAGCATAGACGAAGGGTTGGGGCATTTTGGAATGAGAGTGACGAGGGTGTGGTTGATGCTTTTTAAAATTTTCCCTGTTCGAAAGAAGTCTGTAACGGCTAAGCAAATTGATTTGGAGACAAAAAGCCAACAATGCTGGAAAAAGAGAGGGGGAAAACCATCCATACCTGGGGCTTTATTCGGGTGCATGTCAAAGAGCGCTTGCTTGATTTCTTTTTTCTCAATCGGCTTCATCAAGTCATTGTTCATTTCCGGGGATATAGAGTGAGGGATACCTTCGAGTAGGTTGACATCATCAATCGTCCCCTCAGAAGAGAACAAGTTGGAGTAGAAATCAGTTATGGTAGAGGCAATTTCATTGGGGGAAGATTTGACAGAATTATCCGCACCAATGAGAGAAGAGATGGAGTTTCTCTTTCTACGTTGTATAGTGGAAGCATGGAAAAATTTAGTGTTACGATCACCCGGTTTAAGCCAAGTCAGTCGAGATTTAGCTTTGCAGAAAAGTTCTTCACGAGAGTAGAGAAAATCGAGCTGGGATTTAAGCTCAACCCATAATTTCCAGTCTCTATTTCCTCCTTGTTTACTCAAATCCTCCAACTGGTTTTTGACAGATTTCAGAGAAACAGAGGAAATGGAGTTTTTCGAATTGCTCCATTTAAGAAGTTCCACACGACAATGCTTAATTTTCGAGATGACTTGGAACATAAGAGTCCCCGAAAATTTTTTGGACCAAGCATTTTCCACTGTGGGTTTGAGATCATCATAGTCAAGCCAACGAGAGTCAAAGGAGAATCTTCTTTTGGGTTTAGGAAGAGAAGGGGATGGGTTTAAGATGAGAAGAAAATGATCAGAAGAGGAGAGGAATATTTGAGAGACAGAAGCAAGGGGAAAGGAGAGCAGCCATTCAGAGGAGCAGAAAAAGCGGTCAAGTTTTTCTTCAACATAATCATCATCTTTTCTGTTATTAGACCAAGTAAATTTGCCATTAGAAGACTGAATCTCGGCCATATGCATAGAGGAGATGAAGTCATTGAATCTGGAAAAACTAGAGGCTGGGCGGCTAATGCCACCATTTTTTTTTGAAATTACCCCGAAGGTCATTGAAGTCACCACCAAGTGTCCAACGGTCACCCCATTGGCTTTTGGCTGAATAAAGGTATGCCCATTGATTAGCACGGGTGTGATCATTCGTACTAGCATAGACAAAAATAGACCAATATGATGAGTTGGCTTCGACAATGGAGTATTCAACCTCGATGCAAAAAGAGTTAAAGAGAATTCTCTTAACTGAAATGGTTTCTCTCCAACAGACAAAAAGACCCCCGCTCAGCCCTAGGGGTTCAACACAATGCCAACAATCATTAACTTTCAGATTCCTACAAACAGTCCGAATAAATCCAATCTTTTTTTTTGTTTCGCAAATAAAGAAGATATCTGGGAGGTGGAGTCGCCACACATCCTTGATTTGGGAAACCGTAGAGGGTCCGCCCATACCTCTACAGTTCCACACACATGTCTTCATATTTGACTTTGGGGCCACTTAAGGTTGGCTTCCTCCACCTGTAGCAAATTGACAACACTTTGTTTACTCTTTTTCCCAGAGGGGGTCTCATTTTCTTTGTCGCTGTTATCACTTTCTTTTTCATCCACCAGATTAAATTGTCTCTTTAGGCCCACAACAGTTTTGAGAGGGTGAGAGGAGAGATCAGTCCCTTTAATACGAGGAGTTTTTGTAACTTTTCTTCTCCTAGCAACTTGACTGGAAGTAGATGAGGGCTGTTGGGGGGATTTCGATTTTAAGTTGGTAGTATCAAGGAGAGGGGGTCGAATGGGATTATCAGAAAAGGGGAAACTGTTGAGATCCATCCAATCCTCAGAGACAATTGGATGAATATTAACAGCCATGTTGACCGGATTAGGGGTGTTTTTGGGAGGAGAGAGGATGAGTGTATTCGGAGAGAGAGTGATGGGTAAAGAGAGGGAGTTCGGGGTGATTTCGGGCAGAGAATGCTGACTATTAGTGAATAAAAGAGAAGCATTGGGATGAGATGGCAGTGGGGGGGTAACAATAGGAGGGGTGGATAAAGAATTTTGGGAGTTGATGGTAATGGGGGTGGTGGTGGAGTTGGAGGATTGGAGAGGGTGCAGGGGGGGCAGCTTGGGAACGATGGTTGCTTTATGGGTCTCAGAATGATGCTGGGAGGGACTGAGGTGGCTGTCAGTAATTGGGATAATGCTTAGGTCATTGGCAATTTGGATATTATGGGAGGGTGGTTGGGTGTAAGAAGTGGAAGGCTGTGAGGTTCTTGTGGTGGTAGTTCGAGTGATTCTGGGGGAAGGGAATGAAAGGGGTTCGGCTTTGAGCCAGTCACCATATTGGCCTTCACAGAGGCAATCTTGTTCAATATCAGACTTTCGTTTATCACAAATTTTATCTGGGTGACCAATGAGGCCACAGTAGCTGCAGAGATTTAAGAGGTTTTCGTATTTGAAATCCAACCAAATGGTTGAGTCTCTGAGCTTAATGTGTTTCCCGCGGGGGAGGGGCTTCTCAAGATCGACAAGGACCAAGAGTTTAATGCATCTTCCCCTTGCCGAGCCAGATTCAGGGATACAAACATCTGAAACTTTTGAGAAGGTTTTGTCAATCTTAAGTCCAACATCAGAACAGAGCCAATGCACAGGGAGGTTCCATACTTGTATCCACATTTCAATATCCTTGAAGAGAGATGGGGAGATGTCGAGAGATTCAGACCATTCTTTTAAAACGATGTATTGGTTATCAAAGCTCCAAGTTTTCCCCCGAAGCACTTTTTTCGAATCATCTTTTGAGGAGAAGATAAACTGGAAGAAGTTGAAGCCGATTTCTTTAACAGAGAAGGAATGAGACACAGGCCATATGTTTGAGAACGTGGTTTTGAGACCAAAAAAGTTAGCTCGTTTACTGCCAAAGATCCTACCAAAAAGGCTTCTTTGACATTCTTCTAAGCTAGAGGAGATATCACTTTCAACAATGACCAGTTCAGATTTTTCAGAATCCGAAAGGGAGAAGCTTCTGAGCTTAGATTCAAGATCGGCAGCCATAGAAGGTATCCCTCACTTAATCCCAGCAAATCTTGGTGACAGATGAAACCTAAAACGAGAAAAAAGAAAACAAGCAAAACATAAAGAGGTTAGAATAAAACAGGGAATAAAATGCAACAGGAAATAAATGCAACAAGACGTAAATAGAGGGGGGTTGAAGGCTGAAGCTAATAAATGAGGGGGAGAGAGGAGAGAAGGATAGAGGGGGAGGCTATAAATGGAGATAGGAGCAATGAATCGGGAACACCAGGGGAATGTAGGAGATAGAACAGGAGAACGATGGTGGATGGAAAGGCTGGAGTGTAATGGTGGCGGCGCTGGAAACCTAAAACCTCTCGAAGAGGACGTAACTTCTCAGAGAGAAACGGGGCACTTCAGAGAAGACTTTTTTGTCCCGTTAGTTAGTGTTATAACACCCAAAATTGATCTTATCTATATAGTGTATTACACTGGTGTAATGTATAAGCATTACATGTATCAGTTGCCAAAGTTGAACCGATTTGGTAAAAATGTCAACTTTCTGACGTTAACACAAATCATCCATTAACTCATGAAAAGACCATTCATGGTTTATGTGCAGATGGGGCACTTGTTCTGAACGTGTACTTGATCTAATTTATGTAGTTTTATTACATTTGTTTGTCCAACATGAAACATTTTTATTCTTGTGTTAAAGTTGGCCGTGGCCCAATAATTTTAAGCCTTTGTCAATTGGGCTAATTCATGTACTTGGAATTGGAATCCTTTTATTGTCTTAGTCAACATGTTTTACATTTTAAAAGGGGTGACAATTTAAGACACTATACGATTGACTGACACGAACACGACATGAAATTATAGGATCTGTGTTGGGGCTTATCAGGTTTGGGCTGTCACGATAAAAATGGGGCTAATATTGGGCTGACACGATAAACACGATAAGACACGATAATTTTTTTAATTATAGGTAATTGATTATGCATATAGGTAATTAACTATTTGTATTTGACTATTTTTATTAATAATTTATTAGAATATATGTTTTAAGTATCAAATATAAAAAATATAAATTTTATTTGTTAACGGGCCAAATGGACTTACCTAAATAAATTTGACAACTTTATTTATCGTGCTTGTGGTGTTGTGCCGTGTTTTTCGTGTTTCTAGCGTGACGTGTTTGAGCTTAAATTTCAGGCCCATTAAGTTTATTGTGTCGTGTTCATGTTTGGATTTATCGTTCCATGTTGTTATCGTGCCGGTCCGATAACGACCCGAGACAAACGTTTGCCTCCCCTACAACTGATTGATATCATCTGAAAAGTTGTGTCGGCGAAAATCATTATTTTTTCTATATAATTATTATTATATTTTAATTTACTTTTTGTTGGCAAACATTGACAGTTGACAGTACTTAGTACTGTTTTTACTTCAAAGCATTAATTTGCACCTTGAATTGTATTTCATTCGGTCATAACAAATATAGGTCGTCAAGTTGTCAAATTTTTTTTTTAATTAATGTTGGTTCTTGCAATTTGATTTAAGATTATTTTTATCATTTATAGCACATGTATTACGCCAAGAAGTAAAAGATATTGCTGATCATACCAAAAAAGGTAATTATGTTTGGATCTTGAATTTTTATGAGGAGAATATAAAAGAAAGAAAAAAACATCAAATAATAGAGTAAAAAGTACTACAATCTGCCGCGAAAAAAAATAATAGTTGTGCCATGTTTGAACTTTAATTATAGAGTAAAGAACACAAGAGGTGGCAAATGGGTTTGGTCGGGTCGGCTGCCAGGGACGGACACAGAAACTGTAACATGGGGAGCGAAATTGAAAATATTTGAGAAATGAGTGGCGAAATTGAAAATATTAGTGGGACAAATAAATTTTATATATAAATATAGGGGAAGGTTCAAATGGGACACCCCTCCTTATATGAGACGGTGGGGATTTATCCAAGCCTTTGAAAATATTACAATTAATGGTTCAGATTTAATGGCTAATATTAATTTAACAATTATTAAATATAGGCAATAAGGGCACAATAGACAATTTGAGAAATGTAGTGGAACCGTTCCTAATTTATAGGAATAGATAAGGGGAATAAATGGAATCACAATCTTTCCAAATCACAACCAATATCCCCATCCAACAAAACGTGTCTTCTTCAACAAGATCCCTCCCAAAAAAAACGTTTGTCTTCTTCCGACGACTGCAATATAACCATAGACAACTGCAAATTAACAACAGACGACTGCAAAAAATCATAGAGTGTTGCGCATACCCCATAAAAGAAGAAAACAAAATCGGTGCCGGCGATGGAAGACAATATTAACGATTCCGACGTACAACAAGGTGAATGTATATTTATCTCTATACACTGTTTATTTTTTAAAATTTTATGTAATTGTAATTCCGGGAAAAATATTGCCCCTCCATCCTTCTGTTGTTTGTGTACGAAGAAACATGAGAAACAACATTACTTTGATATTTAACAGTATAAATAGTATGACATTAGTGTTTATTTAGAACTGATTTGTTGTATATATTGTATTACATATATGTTTGCTTGCAAAAACTCGAACACCTTCCAAGATGCTTTGAACGAAATTTATTAGCGAAACACTGTATGTGTAGTTGTATTTTAATGTACGTGTAATATGTGTTTACTGTATGCGTACATTAATGAAATCTTTAAAATACAATTTACTGTATATTTATATATAATGGGGTGTATGTAACTGTAATTATTAAATTATTTTCTAAAACCATAGCACACGTCCCGTGATACTACGAAAAATAGATTGCTCTACTATGATACTTTTAACCAATGTTATAACTGCCTATTATGATGTATGTTAGTGTACCGTTTACTGAATATTAGTATACAATTTACTGTATTTTACTGTACCGTTTACTGTCTACATCAATAAACTGATATTCCTTATGTATAGGTATTTTGCTTCAGAAAACTAATTAATTGTTTATTGATTTAGACAATGCAGGATACACTAGAGAAAGACTAGAGATTTCGCCTGGTTTAACAAAGTATTGGATCCCAATAGTTGAACAAGACAAAATACCACGCATAGGAATGGAATTTCCATCATTACAGAAAGGCGTACAATTCTATAGGGACTATGGCTCATATAGTGGATTCGACATTCGAACAAGTACAACAAGAAGGTTCAGAAATAAGGACATTCATGTCCAATATATAGTATGCAACCGAGAAGAGTTCAAAAATAGTAAGGTTTCACCTCCAATTGGTTCCAATGAAGAAGATGATCCGCATAGGAGTTCAACATCACGTACAAGGTCGTCAAGTCGTGTGTGGTGCAATGCAAGGTGTATATTTCAATACGCAACACCAAATTCCTACAAGATAAAATACTTTGAAGAGCGGCATACTCATTCTCTAAAATCAGAACCATACAGACAATTTATGAAGGTGAACATGAGTCTTAATTTTGGGCACCAACAGTTCATCTTGAATTGCACAAAGGCAAATGTTGGTACTGCTAAAACCCTCAGGGTGTTTAAAGAGATGGTGGGAGGATACTCCAATGTGGGAGCACTTCAAATAGACTCCAAAAACTTTAGGAGAGACTTGCAGGCCTACATATGTAGTGCGCAGATCTTGTGATTGATAATAGATAAGAACTTGAGGAAAAAAGAAATAAGTCCAGGAATGACATTCAATTATGATGTCGATGAGAATGATCAGCTAACCCGACTATTTTGGGCAGACCAGACGTCAGTGCGGAATTATGGCGTATTTGGTGACGTCGTTTCGTTTGACGCTACGTACAATACAAACAGGTGTTGTTTATTTGCTTTGACATTACTGTCTGGATACGAGCATTTTACTGTGTACATAACAAAATTTCGTTGTGTAGGATATTTTTATTCCACCGTGTTTAAAATGGCATTTACAAAATAAATACAAAGACTTATTAATCCTTCCATAAAAAAATATTGTTCATTCATTTTAATATTACTGTACTTGTAGGTGATATTAACTGTGTAATAATACGAACAAGTGGTGTTTATTTAATTTGACATTACTATCTGGATACGAGCATTGTACTGTGTAAATTTCAAAATTTCGTTGTAGGGTATTTTTTATTCCACTGTGTCTTGAATTGCATTTATACAAAAACAGAAAGACCTATTAATCCTTCCAAAATAATATTGTTAGTTCATTTTAATATTACTATACTGGTAGGTGATATTCACTGTATAATAATTGAAATTTCACTGTACTACATATTTATTTCAATGTCTATTGAATAGAAATTATTTATGCAAAATGGCAGGTACAAGATGGTGTTTGCACCTTTTACGGGAATAGATAATCATAAGTGTTGTGTAACGTTTGGAGCTAGGTTGATAATAAAGGAAGATGAAGCGTCATACATATGGCTATTCAAGAATTTCTTAGAAGCCATGGGTAAAGAACCAAGCTATATTGTTACTGACCAAGACCCCGCAATGAAGAATGCAATACAATTTGTTTTCGAAGTACAGTCATCGTCTATGTATGTGGCACATCATGGAGAATGTAAACACCAAAGTCATCCAAAGATTGCTCAAGGATAGTAGTTTCAGGTAAACTAAATTGCATTGTATGGGATGATTACGATGAGAGCAAAGAGTTCGAGACAAAATGGCATGATGTAATGCTTGAGTATGAGTTAACTTCGCATCCATGGTTTAATACAATGTTCGATCTTAGACAAAAATAGATACCAGCATATTTTAGGGGCGTGCCAATGGGAGGTCTAATAAGGACAACGTCAAGATCTAAAAGTACAAATAGTTGGTTTGGCAATTTCACAAACCCTCAGGCAAGTTTGGTGGAATTTTTTATGCACTTTGAAAGTGCCATGGACTCACAACGCCACGAATCCGATAAATTAGGCAACAAATGTGAAACGTTAAATCCCAACCGCAAAACACCATTCAGATTGAGAAACATGCAAAGATCGGTGTACACACATGCAATGTGTTCTTAAGTCAAACAAAGAAATTGAAGAATCGTGTTTCAGTTGCACAGTGGTTGGTGTGATTGATAATACAGACACGTGTTCTTACAAAATAAGAGACAAAACTGGTAGGGTATATGATGTCATTTGTTACAAGAACGAGTCAATGTCGAAGTGCAGTTGCAAAATGTTTGAACGAAGCGGCCTACTTTGTCGCCATATACTGTTATTGCTAAAGGGAGAACAAGAGATTCCATCCAAATATCTAACAAGGCGTTGGTTGAAAAATGCATCAATTCATCCCTTTTCAGGGAACGGTGATGTGTACCAATTCAATGGAGGCAACACAGCATGTGTAACTCTCAACAAGCTTTGGTCAGATTTCCATAGTTGTCTTGGGCTCGCCCAAGGTGATATAGAGAAATTGTTATCTTTGTCACGCTTACTATCAGAAGAAAAGCAAAAACTACTAGTCGAACAAGAGAATGCAAGGTCCGTAGTTGGCAAGCAAGCAGTTATTGAAACCTATTGTGGGACAACATCAGGAAAGGATATCAATGTATTGCCACCACAACAAGCAAAAAACAAAGGTAGTGGGAGCCGCGTGAAAAGTCGTATACAAAGTCAAAGGGAGAAAGCTATCAAAGCAAGCACAAAATTGAAGAGACGATGTGGTATATGTGGCGAAGTCACAACCCATAACAGTAGAACATGCCCCAAACGTTCAAAAACCTAATTAGATATTAACCATTTTCAATCAACAAAGACTTACATCAAGTTTTAGTATGTTTTCAATGTTTCTTTGCATCAACAATAATGTTTCGTTAGTACATTTTACTGTTTGGTTAGTATGTTATCACCTGCTCATTACAATTTTTTTTATTCAAATTTTTGTTGTACGAAATAACTGCATTAAATACACAGTAAACATGTATATATAGTACATTGAAATATGACAATTATACACTGAAACAATATTAACCGCACAGTGAACCGAATCACCAATGTACATCGTGAAAATACACTAAATCTACAGTAGAAATACTAATTATAGAACATTCTGATGCTAATTATACAGTAAAAATACACTAATTATATAGCAATCTAATACTAATTATACACCAAAACGATATTCAATTTTAGAATTACAGTCAAAATACACTAATTACACAGCATTCTAATACTAATTATACACCAAAATGATATTCAATTTTCGATTTACAGTAAAAAATACACTAATTGTACAACATTCTAATACTAATTATACAACATTCGACTATCATGGGCGCAAATTAACAAACATTAAACCACACACACAACACGTATCAATTAATTAAACTGCATTAATTAAACAATTCCAACAAAAATGATATTCAGTTAGACCATAAAAAAACAACCAACAACAAAATCGCCTAACTAGACCATTGTAGCATTCACAAAGATAATTCGACACGAAAAGCCAAGGAAATAAATAATCCAACAAAGAGAACCGACAAAATAAAAAAGTAACATAGAGTTAATACACATTCATCGTAAAAAGGCTGATAAAATCACATAACATCCTTCCCCATCCAGAACTTCCTTGCCTCCATCAGAATCTTTTCTCTTTGCTCATTGTTCTCTTGGCTAATAATCGAGTAGCAATACTTAATGCGAAGGTTAGATATTAGATTCCCACCATCCTTTTTTAGCCCGCAGTCCCAACCTCTTGCGCCTCCGCCCATGTATGTCTCCATGTGGCGCATTGCAAAAATCCCACAATCAACTTTGTTCACTGAGTCCCTCCACGACATAGACAACCTACTCAATTTAGCATTTTTGACGGCCCATGACATCTGATCACAACCCCTCGAAGAAAGATATAATGAAAAAACCCGCATCTAGAAACAAATACAAGTAAACATAACATTAAATCAACAATAAACAACACATGGGTGTAAAACAGTAAATACTTCATTAACTGTACAGTGGATTTTCACTATATATACAGTAAAAAAACACCAAGTGAACAGTACACATTGAGTAAAAATATATATCATGTATACATTAAATTGCACTAAATACACAGTAATACTACAATATGCGTACAGTGAATTTGCAATGGAAACCATACAGCCCGTAAAAAGTTGAAAAATCTCCAATGATATGTACTTAAAAAGAAAAGTAGCTTGTGGCACACTCCAAATTAATACTAATAAAAAAAAATCTTCCAAGTTTCAAAAACATTTTTTGCAATTATTTCATTGAACTTAACAGAACTTATTACTTCCAAAAATTCCCACACTAGGAAACCTCCAAGAATGTTGAGCATTGCAGTAATAATGTGTTGTGTATACATTGAAATTTCACTAACAATCTGATAAATAATGCATTTTGCATGGACTTACCAAAATATGTAGAACTTTATACATTAATTTTGCATAGTTGAGAAAAGCTACTAAGAAAAGCTACTAACCAAATCCTCGGGGGTTTTCTTGTATTTATCGCAAGATGTACCGCCAACAGCCGAGTTGTCTAAAATGTGACAGTTTCTCCTCTTTATATCAAACACGATGACAAATAAGTGCTCACTCTTACATATAGTGTAACGACCCGAATTTATTTAATTGCGTAATGATATTATTTAATTATTTTATTGGATTATTCTAGATTTTATAATGACTTTATTTTAATTGGATTTTATAAAACACTTTGGGCTCTTATTTAGACTAGAGTTTTAACCAAGCCCATAATGTTAGTAAGGTAATTATAAGCCCATGTACTCTAAACCTAGCCCAATTGGGAGTAGGTTAAAACACAGATATAAGACACGTAAAACACACACTTTGGGAACACAGTAGGAGGCGCCTAGAGAGTGAGGGAATCGGCCAGAGAGGAGAAAAGAGAAAAGAGAAGAAAGAGAGGGTTGATTCGAAAGAGGCCTGAAAGAGATTTTTCTACCCCTAAATCGAACAGACAAGTAATCTCCATAGCTCATATAGAATTAGGATTCGAATGATTTAAATTGGACGTATAACTGAAAGGCTTGTTGATAAATTTAGTTATGATGCCGTATGGTTGGGTATAAGTTTATCATTGTTCAGATTCGATTATATATTTGCGTCCGTAATCTGCGTTATAAACTTAAAGCTTTTGAGAGAGTGTGTCCTCATTATCCCGTGTACGCGCGTCGAGCAACACAAACGTTCAATCTTAGTTTATTTTTCCAGTTTCATGTTTATTGTCATTACACCTTAATAATCCAATTGTTCCTTGCTTTGGTTGACATGGAGTCTGACGTCAATCTTATTCATTCAACATATGTTACGAAATAGATAAAAAGCTAAAGTTGGTTAGTCTTTTGTTAGACGAAATACTGTAGGCTTTTTATTTCCAAGTTGAAAATATTGTTCTCTCTGTTTTTGCTTAACTTGGGTAGGTATTAATTAGTCACAAAAATCAAGCTAATTAATGAAATATAGAGTTTATTTCTAATTAATTGAATATATGGTTTTCCCTTAATTAATTGAATGTGGGATTTTCCCTTAACTAATTGGATATAGGGTTTCCCCTTGATTAATTGAACGTAGGGTTTTCCGTTGACTAATGGAATGTAGGGTTTTCCCTTAACTAATTGGATATAGGGTTTTCCCTTAACTAATTGGATATAGAGTTTTCCCCTTGACTAATTGAATGTAGGGTTTTCCCTTAACTGATTGAATATACTAATTGAATGTAGGGTTTTCCCTTGATCAGTTAATTGTAGTATTTTATTCTTAAATTGTTCAAGTTAATGTGATTTAATTTAATTGCTACATGTTTATGTTATTCTTGCATTCAATGAAAAGTTGCATCACTTTCATGCATCATGTTAAATGTACGTTCATAGCATTTCACGAGCATACAAAGAATAGTAGAGTTAAGTTTGAAGGATTAAAATTAATAATGTTTTTCAAAAGAGAATGGGTGTACATTGTTCTATGATGCTGGAGTGAGTGGGAAATGGGCGCGGGGGACCGGCGTTCCGACAATGTGCCGCTTGCGGCTAATGTAAATGTTCAAAGGAAAGGGCCTTCGGGCAAACGAATGGAAATGTGCCTTCGAGCAAAATGTTAATCGGGTTCCAAATAACAAGGCCCACTGCGACCCTGATTAGAACAATGTGTCACCAAGTGAGCTCGCGTCCTAAGAACGTCTTATGAAAAGAAAGAAAGAGAAAGTTTTAAGTATGTACACGAAAGGATTTTAAGTAAAGAAATCATACGGTTTAACTAAGTTAAGTCATTGCATTAAGCACACATTCATGCATGAGATTACTTGTTGAGCTCCTTTAAGCTCATTCCACGAATGTTGTCTTTTTGTTTCCAGATGAGAATAATGAGGAGGAAGGAGATGGCGGGCGCAGATGACTCAAGAACCCATGTCCTTGATTTAACTTATGTTTTGTCGAGTTGACTTATTAGTATATTTAATGTTGAACGTCGTTGTATTTTTCAGTATGATTGTTTTGGACTAATAGTTTTTAGTATTTATTTCCGCTGCAAGGTTTTCGAACTAAGTAGGATTTTTTTTATTGTCCCGTATTTTAAGGATTTCTTTAGAGTATTTTTATTTATTATTATTTTTAGCATTAACCTATTTAAGTAAGCTAGAAAAGAGCGCTACATTTAGTGGGTGCACGATACTATACGTCTACAAAATCGCCAAAAAATATTTATTAAACCCCAAATACAACAACGAATCTTACAAATGAATAAAATAATATCTTACAGTTGAGTAAGCCGTAGCAAAAAATCTTGTGGGTGCACTTTTACTTCTCAAACTCTCGCGCGCATTTAAAATCATCGACCACACGGAAACCACATCTACAGATACATACTCTCCATGCCTTAGTGTTTCCATCTCTCTCCTCCATAGCGATCTATCACCAACTTTGTATACCAACTCCTCCCTAACACAAGTCATAAAATATACATGAGTTTATTGTTAAAAATGAATGTCACCAAATGTAAAACTTAGGAAAAAAATGAAAAAGTTAATTTACTACAAATGCTCCCGTTTTCTCAAACATCCATTTAGCCACCATTTGCTGCATTTCATCAGGATCCAAACTCGGATCTATCTCATGTGAAATAGTACACAAACCAGCGACCGGAGCGCCCATAACAGAACTTTTCTTCAGCTTCTTTTGGCCAGTTTTCGATGCGGCCTTACCAACCTCCTTCCCAACATTTACATCGGCCGATGCTTCATTCCCATGTATGTTTCCCTTTTTAGCAAGCCCACCGGCATCATTCCTATCTTGATCATCCTTTAAATTAAAACAAAAGATATTATAATATGGAAATCATCAGCATACAGTAAAAAATAAACAACTACACAGTAAAAAATAAACATTAATACAGTATACTAGTACAAACTAAAACATTAATACAGTTAAAACAAGTTACAACATTAATAATAAAATAACACAAACTCACAGAGGGCTTATCGCCTGGTACCGTCTCTTGTTCCAACGGTGCCTCTGAAAAAACATTCGAATATTGTCTTGAAGTTTCCATTACGGAATCCCACCCTTCCATAACACCAACTTGTGTTAACCCAATACTGAAGCTTGGACCATCAAACGTCTTCGTAAACTCGTTCCTCTTCAACACAACACTTTCTATTTTCTCCAGTATAGCAATGTTCTCAGGATTATTCCAGAAAGCTTCGTTCTGCCGCGTCGCACTACCATCACCCACGTCATCCGTACGTTGCACATCCCCCTGCTTGCCACTAAAAAAAATCAAGTTCCTGGCAGCGTCCCTCATCCTCCCAAAAACTGAATCAGAAGACACATCATCCGGTGCATTCTGTAATATGGAAATAATATCCACGACATCCGTGGCAATACAAGACAACTTGGACGCCAACTGTGATGTCAATCACTAAAAAAAAACCAAAAGAAAAATTTACATGTAAGATTACAATTAGTTTACATATCACTTCATAAACGTAAACAATTGCAAGAAACATGAATTCAATTAAAACAATTTATTGAGAATACAGTGAACCTGCTCTAAAAACACATGTAAATTAGTATGCTGTAAATATTTATTAACTAGGTATGTAATTAGTATGCTGTAAATATTTATTATCTAAGTAGAACTATCACACTAAGTAGCACACTAAACAATAATTAATTATACAGTGAACCTGCTCTAAATACACATGTATTTGTGATATCCAAAATCATAACCTGCTCAAAAATACACATAAATTTGTAATAAGCCCCAACCTCGGTGGTGTTTCAAATTATTTTTCAATGTAAATGTAGATAACAATGACTACGCAAAAATATCACACTAACTAGCACAACCAACTAACACTTAATTTAGTAACATGCACAATACATGAAGAATTCAAACCTCATCCCTAATGTAAACATAATTTTACAAAATAACATAAATAAACAAAACTAGACCAATACCTGAACACCGCCATCAAGCATATTCGAACCTTGGATATTGTCATGTTTCTCAGTCGGAGCATCCATCATGGCATCATTAAAACCGGAACTGCTCTCACCATCATAAGGGCCATCAACAAAACCAAATCCATATCCCCCATTGTTTAACTCAAACGAATTGCGCTCCTTTATTTTATCGGTGCTCCAACCCAAAAAACTTGGAATTCCTCTTGGCATGTCCCGAGCGCCAACCACGACTCTGTCCATGTAAAGCACCTTAAAAAAAACGGGATATTAAAAAAAATTAAAATTATAAAACTAACACACTCAATACAATAGCCAAAAAAAAATTACCGTGAGAAACAACAAAGGACCGTTGAACTCAGTCTTCTTAATCGATGACCCCCAATTTATTCTCTTCTCAATGAGCGTTTTCAACGTGTAATGACACCAGTTAAACTTCCTAATGTTACTAACGTCCTCCAAACAATTCAAAATCAATGGATTAATATACCCACCCTGCATAGCTCCAATAATAATTTGATCAACTAAAACGGTAAAATATCTCCTAAACCATACCCCTCCATCCACACAACCCACCATTTTACCACAAACTTCAGTAGGTGTGATTCTGTAGTGTTCTCTGCCAAATAAAGATGGCCATTCTTCATACAATTGAGAACTCTCGGCACTTGACTTCTTATCAATTGCCAATGGACCGTTAGGGAACCCCAACACCCTCTGAACGTCCTTCCAGTCAATATGAAGATACTTTTCATTTGCCAACACCATTCACTACTCATGGGATTGAAATTCTCGATCGACCCAATAGATTAGACGCCCAAAAACTCGTAAATTCTCAACATAAATAAGCTCTCAAACCCCATCTCGACAAAAAGATGTTTTTGTTCATCGTAAAGGAGGCCATAGCTTCAACCAAAACCTTGGCGAGGTCCTAGTAGTCAAAATGGGGAACATATCCTTAACACTCTTATTCACAACCCGACTGCCCCTTTTCCCTTTCTTTGGCTGAGCATTAGCTTCCCCAGCCCCACTACTAGTACCACCAATATTAACTTGCGTTTTTTGTTGTCCTCTCGCCATACTCACAAATTAGCACCTACAATTAAGAAGACAAAAGAAATAATCATTATTCCAATTCAACATAAATGCAAGGACAATCTATGCATTAAAGTGTTCTACAACAGCAAAAATGCACTACACTAAACAATGCACTGCACCAAAAAACAGTCTAATTGTATAAATAAAACACTAAAATGTACTTAAGATTACAGTATAATAATATCTCATATTTCTTAGGGGTGTCAATTTGGGTTGGGTCCAGGTTCATGGGTCCGGGTTCGCAGGTTCGCGTGTCGAAATGTGACCGTGACCGGACGACTATTTAATTATTCGTGTCAGAATCTTGAACCCGGACCCGACCTACTTATTTCGCAGGTAACCCGGACCCGACCCGCGTAACCCGTCTAATAAAATTATTTTCAATATTTAAAAGCTTTAATTGAATAAATTTATTTTTTTTAAAATCAATAACTATCATACATTGTTCAATCAATAAAAAAATATCACAATTCACAACATACAAAAAGAAATAACATAATTTCATAAATAACATAACACGCTGATCATATTTTAGGGACAATATTAAAAAAAACATGCACAATAATAACAAATACATAATTAAGAAGGTTTTGTCATTCAAGTTTCAAGGATATGTCTTTGTTTGTTGTTTTTTATTATATTTAATTATTTACTTAATTTTCTTTTAAATTCACAAACGGGTTAAACGGGTTAAATGGGTCGTAGTAGGTTGACCCGAACCCGACCTGTTTAATTGGCAGGTTATTCGGGTTCGACCCATTTTCGACCCGGACCCACGAAGCCAGGACCCATACCCATTAATTTCGTGTTAGGTTCGTGTCGGGTTTGCGTGTCGGGTCTGAAATTGACACCCCTAATATTTCTGATCATATTTATAAATTTGCACAAACAAAGTGCAGTTACACAAGACACACATCTTTGCAAAAATGTATTACTTAAACATTAAAAATGTATTAATTAACCACTAAAAAATAACTAAGAATACAGCAGATTATCATTTACAAAAACTGCCCATAAGGTTCAATAGACTAACAAAGAAGCACGATGAACAAAACCTAAGATAAAAAAACCCTAGAAATTGAAACACAATCCCAACAACTAAGCCAAAACAACATAATTGTATAAAAAACACTAAAATGTACTTAAAATTACACTAAAATGTATTAATTGCATTTATGAGCATGTTTCTAACTAGATAATTTACCATAACACGGATTCTGACACCCCTTCACAAACAAACAGGCATTTCTAATGAATCATTAAAGCTATAAACTATAAAAACTTGAACATAAATGCAAAAAATCATCCAGAGCTACAAATTGCCTAAATGCACATAAAGCGATTGATTCCAATAGACGGGTGGTGTTCAAATTATCATATTAAATACGATTGATTCCCCGATAGGAGCTTAGGTGAAAACGAAGGTTTACAACAACAAGATGAATTACACCACAAGAACATGCTGTAAACATTCAAGTAAAAGAATAACAAAAAAAAAATTACTCATCCCAAACAGACATTATGGCATAGCAATAGTTCACAAAAACCCTAGAAATTGAAAACACAGTCCCAAAAATGAAAATACTAGAATTTAAACCAAAAATTCATTTCAAAATTAACATTTTCACAATTTTCCCCAAAAAAACAAAAAAAATAGAACCCTAGAAACTACACACACTGATTCTAACAACATTTTCAACATTTAGGTAAAAATTACAAAAACAATATATTAAACATTAAGTACCAAACTTACCGTCGGTCGAAAGGAGGAGAAGGGCCAGGGGTGGTGCGTCGCCGGTTGAAAAGAGAGGGACTTTCCTCCACTTTGGACGGTCGCGGTTGGAGTGATGTGAGAGACGATCGGAAAGCGTGGATGCTCGAGGCCGTCGGCCGCTTGGAGTGATTGAGGCGGACGTTGTTGTTGCGGTGACGGAAAAAAGTGGAGTGAGGGCGGACGGGAGTTGTTGACGGTGATTGAAAAAAAAGAGAATTTGAAATGGTTAAACAATGGTTGACGGGAGAGAAAATGAGAGTTTGAAAGGAACGGGAGTGTTTGAGAAAATGTGAAGAGACGTGTATATCAGAGAGAGAACACACATAGATACGATGTTTCAAATTCCCCAAAAATATCGCGAATTATTAAAGGAAGAAATCAATTACCTTTTACAAAATTACTAAACGCCCCTTGCTTAATATTTCGAAAATTACCACTTTGACCTTTTTTAATTGAATCAGTTAAAACCCATCCTAAAATAAAGGGAATGATCTTAGCCATCCAAAATATCAATCCAATGGTTGGGATAAATCCCTACTGTCTCATATAAGGTGGGTTGTCCCATTTGAACCAAATCATATAAATATATAATATATAGAGATATGTACTACATAACAAAAAAATTGAGGTGATGGGGGAGGCGATGGCCCCCTCCAACCTCCCTCTCGGTCCGTCCCTAGGTCAGCCCGAAATTCCTCCATCCTCTATATTTGGTGTTCAGTCCAATCACTTTTAAAACATGGTTCAATTTGAATTAGGCCAATGGGTCAATCGGGCCGAGCCATCCTATAGGGCCAAATCGGCCAATTGGCCTAATGACTTTATTAGCCGAGATGTACAGATGGCAATGGGACGGGGCGGGGCGGGTATCTCAATACCCAGACTCGCCCCGCCCCCTCCATGGGGCGGGGCAGGGCGACCCACCACGGGTTGCGGGACGGGACAGGTCGCCCCATGTTGATTTTTTAAAAATTTTCAATACTTTTATCTTATATTTTATATTATTAATAATTTTTCAAATTATTTTTTGTATTATAAATACATATTATTTATAAAATTTATCATAATGTATGTTATATATAATATTAAATACATAAAACTATATTATTTTATATAATATACATGTAAAACATACATTAAATATATTAAAAAAAACTAAAAAAATAGCACGGGGGCAGGGCGGAATGGGTATACCCCCATGGAGCGAAAGTGATACCCGGACCCGCCCCACCCCGCCTGGGGTCACGGGGCGGGGCAGAGCAGGTACCCGTCGGGGCGGGTCATTTTGCCATCCCTACCAAGATGGTTTTGCCAGCTCTAATGAACACTAAATTAAGTTTTTTTTTTCTTTTTCATTTTAAATAACAATATTTTGTGCTTTATTATTATTTATTCTTTTTGCAGTCTTTTCTTTTTCACATTAATTTTTTTGACTGAAACGTAGGTATGCCTAGCATTTGCTAGGCAGACCTGTGTAGCCTACAAAACGCTACTTAAGCACTGCTGCAATTACAGGCACATTGAATAAGACACAACTACACTAAACTCAAGAAATCACACACACATAATTATATATATATTCCATTTGTGTACATACAAATTTTGTATTTTCCAAGAAAATCATTTCATAATAATGGGCATACATACATACACACATATATATTTCCCTATACACACACATACCAACATGTGTGTGTGTGTGAGAGAGATGGGATGGAGATATGGACAGAGAGTGACTAAAAGGGTGAAATAAGAATGGATTCAGAGAAGATTCCAAAAGGGACGACACGGTAATTGTGATAGCACGTAATTGTGTTTATTTCGTTTGCATCATATCGTATATGTGAAGGTAAAAAAGGACAAACAACAATATGGGCATGAAAAACAAATTACTACGTATGTAATATGTTGACTGGACAATGGGGATTGTTATGTCAAAATTAGATATGCATCCACCCCAAAATAACCCCCTTGTTAATCCCTTGGGAATTGGGATTATATACATTATTTTTAAAGAGATTTGAATCTCTATAGAGTCAAGGATGGTGTTAGAAATCTTTATTTTTGGGAAATGAGATAGAAAAAAAAAATTAATTTGAAAAAATACGTTATCGATCGAGGAAAATTATGTTCATGTAGCTGACATTGATATTGTTTTCGCACATGTTCAATTAGATCAGATGGATAACTCATTATTGAAAGGTCGTAATCTTGGATCATTTGGAATATTTTTCATATCAACGTGAAGAGTATCTTGGCTTGTTAATACTTTTTATTGATATGAAGTTGAACAATTACACGTGCATTAACTTATAAGGATGATTATGTGATAATTGATGGTACTCTTTTATAGAAACGTTCCATTATCTAAGAATATGCAAGTGTATATTTAATATATATATTCTGAAACTAATATAGCGTAAGAAAACAATTACATGAACGACACAATATATTATAATAAATTACTAAAAGTTTGCCCTAAAAATTTGTCTAATAATTAATGATACAACAAAGAAACTAAACAAATATATAAGAAACAACAAACTCTGCGAAAAAAATTAATATACACTTTAATAACATAAATCTAAATATAATTATTCTCGTTTAAATTTAAATCTCATGACAATAACGTGAAAGGGTTATCTTTAATATAAAATTGATGGCGGATGGGTTGAATCCACAACTCCTTGTTCAATTTCACCCACGACCCACATGCTGATGCAATTGTTTTTTACAAATGAATTGAAGGCTTTAATTGTTGGGCAACTGACAGAAATACCTATTTTTTTTAAGTCAATGTCAGTTTTTTATGTTTTCCCGTGCAATTTTACCTAAATTTACGCTTCCCGCTCTTTTTTTTACACAACAATACGCTCCAGTAAAAAAATAGGCACAAGAGTAATTGGAGCGTATTTTGTGGTAATGGTACAAAAATCAGCATATTCTGTGTAATTTCCCCTTAATTATTTCTTCGTAAGCGCTTGGAAGGCTCATTATCTCGTCCCCAATGAATTTGGTTTTAGTATATAGTTTAATTGTTCCTTTTCTTTTTTTTTCTATCTATTAAAGTTATAATATGAAATTACAAAAATACCTTTAATTTTTTTAAAAAAATAAATCTGGGGCCCCGCCAATAACCCCCTTTGGATTGGGGAACAAATTCATGTTCCATTTTTTTCCACTCCTATTCCATTACATGGCGAACATGTGTTAATAAATAAATATGAGTTGTTTGATTTTTTAGATGTAAACAATAAACACATATATCAATCGTCCAATGGGATAGCATGAACAGGAAATTTGATTCCCTTGGATAGGCCCCCACCAACATGCATTATTTGCTCTGTTATAAAAATCTTCGTCTAACCCCGATTAATCACCGCCTAGCGCTAGGTTTCTCTTGTTTGCGTACGATTTTTTTTCCGATTAGACCCGTCTAATCCCGCCCAGGTCCCACCTAACCTCGTCTAGGCGCTAGGCCCCAGCCTGCCACCTAGCAAGCCTCTGACACTTTTTACAACATTGATTACTTGTGTGCACGACAATTCAAATGGCTTGTGTTTACACATATATACATATCTTTGCTTGTGTATTGTTGTTATTTTCATTTAATAATTTGATAAAGTAGGTTAAAGAATATAATTCATAATTCAACAAGAAAGTAAAATATATATATATATATATAAATTAATTCCACTCATAATATAATTTTATTAAAATAAATATTAAATAATTAGTTTTTTTGTATGAGCAACTGAAAAGGTGATGAATTAATACATGTATACACACATATAGTTTAATTATTATTTTTTGACTGAAATGATAAAGTGTGAAATTCTATAAAGTTGGGATTACAAAGTGCAATAATTTTAATATGTGTTGCGCATGTGACAGAATCTCGATGAAATGTTGTGCCTATGGGAGGTTACATAGATGGCGATAAGTCGATGTTTTAAAATCTGGACTAATAACTGGTTATTGCGTCACTGGTTCAATCGAGCAAACAATTCTTAATAAATTGATTGTCGGCCCCATATATATACATGCACACATCTACATGATAAATACAAGTACAAATATAAAAAAACTAACAAATGGCAATAAAAATAAAACCTAAATTAATACATTATAATATCCATATATATATACATATTTTCCTATAAATTATAATTAAAAGAAGAAAAATTTATTTACAAAAAATATTTGAACCAAGTTAATGGGTCACTAGTTTTCAAGTTTTTGTCGGGTTTAACTGGGCGACAATGATTCTTCGGCCACCTAATTTCAATATACAACTAGATCGGACGTGTGATCATATCTCCATTAAACCAATCCAACTGGCTGGTCCGATCCATATCTCACAACATTGGGTAAAGATTAAAATCATGTACTTTTTTCTTTGAAAAAAGTTTGATCCCGTCATTGTAGGTACTCGATCTCGAGCCTCGTCATTTTGGTCACTCGGCTAACTCAATGTGTAAAAACGGTTTATCTATTGCGTATAAACCTACATTAGGCCAAGACCATAACATATATCCTTCTTCATCCATCGATACAATGTGTGAGAGTATTAATATGAAGTAGTGATATTATATACTAAAATTATGTCAAATCTTTATCTAGAAGAATTTTCTAGAGAGAGAGAGAGATGGTGTTAGGAGAGAGACAAAGCAAAGGGGAGAGATTAGAGGGGCAGTTTGGATTGAGAATAAGTGTGAAAGGCACGAGACAAAGGCAGAGAAGAACAATAAATGAGGTTGTAAGAAGGTGATGAGGCTTATGATAACCCTCATCATCGTCACGTCCCTCTCTCTTCACGTCTACCAATAACTCCCCCCCCCCCTTCACCCCCCACCCCCACCCCCCTTCCAGAATTCCACGCTCTTCTCGCCCCCCCCCCCCCACCCCCCACCCCCCTGCTTTTTTCTAATTTCTTCTTGGTTTCTCTAATATCAAAACTGTAAAAAAGTGTAGAATACCTGTGATTTGTGACTGCCACTACCCCCCTATCACCCCTCCTCCTTCATTTGGCATCATCATAATATATCCCCAGTCAACCTTCACTTTTGTTTCAATTTCAACCTACACAATCCCCCTTTCCTTTCTTTCTTTCCCCCTTTCTCATATTCCAATTTTTTGCCTACCTATTTCTTCACCCTTATTTTTGCACTACTCTACCTATTTTACCTTCAAGATCCACTTTTTATCACATTTTATTCATAACCCTTTTCTCCCCTTCATAGATTATTAAGGGGTTTTTACAAAAGTGAGGCCTTTATGCAATTTTACCATTTATTGATCATAACCCTAATTAGTGTTTGGCCAAGGCAAGATATATCAGAGGAATGATGTGGATGATGGGATACAATGATGCCGGAGATTTCAATACCAATATTCAAGATCCATTTACCGGCCGAAAACTCCGGCCACTCATGCCGAGACCCGCCACCGCAGCCGGCGGCGGCACAACAAACCCTCCTTGTTTAAATCACCATTTTGGCAAGTACATCATTTTTTTGATGTAAACATTTCATGGACTCTTTGATTATGCATGAATAAAGAATCTTTTTTCTTTTTTTTTTTAATTCTCAACAGCAATGGTGGAGCAGAACAAGAGAGAGCTAAACACACAACAAGTAGTAGTGAGTTCTCGCTGGAACCCAACTCCAGAACAGCTCCAAACCCTCGAGGAATTATACCGGAGGGGTACCCGAACACCCTCCGCCGAACAAATCCAGCAAATCACATCCCAGCTCCGGCGATACGGCAAGATTGAGGGCAAAAACGTCTTTTATTGGTTCCAGAATCACAAGGCCAGAGAACGGCAGAAACGCCGTCGTCAGCTCGAAACCCTCTCCGACGAACAACAACAACCCAATAACAACAACAACAATAATAACAATAATCGGGCCGAAAACGGCGAAAAGCGAGAACCCTCAGGTAATTATTTTTTTTTAAAAAAAAAAAACCTGATATGAAAGTTAAAAAAGATTTGATCTTTTGCAATCCCATTTTGTTTGGTAGCTTGTAAAAAGTTGTGGTGATGGTTGGTTTTTGCAATGGGCTGGCATTTGTTTCTATTCAGATTTGTAAAGCTGTAATCTTTATTTGTTTTTGTGTGTGTTTGTGCGTGTACAGGGGCAAATAGGACAGTATTTGAAGTTGAACAGACTAAGAACTGGGCAATATCTCCTACAAACTCTAGTACAATTGCAGAGGTTCAGTTTTTATTTTTTTTGCTTTCACCTTTAATTTTGTCTTTCTTACTTAATTTCTTCCAAAATTTATATATAATATCTTACTGCTTTTTTTTGAAAGCACTAATAAGCTCATTATTAGCACATGATTATTATGTATTAGATTATCTGATTAGGAAACAAGAAGATATGTATATCTTCAGGTGGGGGGTGGGGGTGGGGGTGGGGTTTAAGAAGAAGAAGCAACAAAAGCTTTGTTTGTTGGGAAATGAAAAGAGTCCAAAAGCTGCTTACTTTCCTTTCTGTCTTGCTGCTATTGTTATGAAACATTGCTAGCTAGGGTTTTTGGGGGTTGTGCTTTATTCATTACATTCTGGAAACTGGAAAAAAAACTGATATGGGGCACTTACAATATTCTATCAACTATAAAGTTGAAAAAGATCATATTAGTTTCACCTTATTTCATCTTCTTGTACATTTTTTGAGTAGTTTAGATAGCTATTTTTTAAAAAAAATAAATTAGGGTAGTTACATAGAGAAACCCAAACACGACTAACACGAAGTTACCAAATCGTCTTAAAATATAATATCTTGAATTTAATTTAATCTTTTTTATGTATTTCAAACATAATCCAAAATGGACCCAAAACTAAACACGAACACGTCTCGACGAGTTTTATTATCTTTTAAGAGTTAGTTTTAGAATTAGTTTTAGCAGATTATTATTATCTATTAGAATTAGTTTTAGTAGATTATTATTATCTTTTCAAGTTTTATTGTTATAGGAGTTTAATCCTATAAATATTTGTTTTGTTATTATTTTTAAGGTTATTGAAATTTTGATATTATTCTCTTTTTCAAAGCTTATTTACGTTCTTAACGTATTTAAAATTAATTTGTGTGTGTTCTTTATTCTCGTTATGCTTCCGCCTACATCACCTGAATTGTCACCCTAGGTGTGTACTAATTATAATTTTACATTTTATAAATATTTATCCCAAAATCACAAAAAACCCTCATGGAATTACACCTTAGCTAGGTCAAAATGTAGGGGGGGTCTACATCAAAATTAAGTTTTCTTTTCATTTTATTTAATTTGACTAATAAATTTTATTATGGTACTTTTTGCATGCATTTAATAATAATCAGAAAACAACACAAGGGGCAACCAAAGGTGCAGATGCAGAATGTAAAACAGACGGATGGGTACAGTTCGACGATGCTACTGCAGAAATATTACAACAACAACAGAGGAGGAATGCCACGTGGCAGATGATGAATTTGTCTTGTTCTCCATCTCCCACCAACCTAATAATTAACTCATCTAATAATTCTGTCACTTCCACTTCTATTCCATCATCATCAACAGTAGTCACAACATTAATGGAAACAAATCGGACTCATGATTTTATCAACATCTTTTCCGAACCCTACAATATTAATTCTCAAGACCGTCCCGGGGCCCACTGTGGTGGGCCCCGCGGCGGTGGTGGTGATGAAGTGGCGGAAACACTCCAATTGTTCCCTCTGGAGAGGCGCCGTGGTGACGAGGAATGTGCGGAGGAGGAGGAAGAGGAAGAGGAGGAGGAATCGGGTGCGGACATGAGCACGGCTAATGGTGTTGCTACTAGTACTTTTCAATTTTTCGAGTTTCTTCCATTAAAGAATTGAAAAGGGTGTTTGATTAATTTTTAGGAATTGGCTATGATTAATGTAAGGAAATGATATGTGATCTTGTTGAGAATTTGGGAATGAAAGGGGGAAAAAAGATTGTCTTAAAATGCAATTGTACTATGATTTGGCAAATCAATGAATTGAAGTGCTTAGGAATATGGAAAATGAGACAGGGTCTATGTTGACACTTGACAGAAATAGACCTCTATGTTGACATTGAATTGCAAAGTTTTCTAAAATCAGAAATCAGAAATCTTGACATAGAATATGATTAGTGTTTGTTTTAATTTATAAAGAGCATGGTTTTAGATATTTGTATTAGATGTATTTAATTTATTATTTGCATTAGATGTATTATCTTTCATTCTCGTTTTTTTTTAAATCAAAGTAAGAAATGGAAATACATCCCCAAAATAATTTTCTAGTCTACTAATATTTTATGTCTTTTCATATAAAGAAATCAATAGATGTATTTTCACTTTATAATTAAGTCACACAGTCAATATTAAAACATAAATGATTTAAATATATTTTTATTTTAACATAAAAGTGTAATAAAAAAAGCTTATGATGAAAATGTGTTTGGTAGGCTTTGTATTTATAGGAAGAAATTCTTCCGTTTTCATATATATATATATATATCCGTAATGCTATTAGTGAAATAATTCTTTTACGTATATTGTTTTTATGACCAATACCAACAAATCACCAATAATTTCCAAATTTACCAATATAAATATTCTAGGTATCTTACCAACAGTTTTAGATTTGGTTGGTAAATATTTACCTAAAAGACATTTGACAATTATTTTAATAATTACTAACAGATTTTTCTGTAGCTAAACTGATTTTTTCTTGTGTCATATTCTTAAAAACAGTATTTGAGCTTTTAATATTTTTTGTCAGACTCATTTAGTGATTCACTATATATATTGAAAATAGTGAGTGCGTTAAAATAAGAAAAAGCTATTTAATAAATAAATTCTTATTTTAAAACAATGAAATATACAGATTTAACAAAGCAAGGACTGAAAGACTATGAGAAATCTATCTTAGTGAGTGTTTGAAAAAGAAAGAAGATATTTTTAGAGGAAATGAGTTTTCATATCAGAAGTGAAATAATTGAAAATCAGAAGCTGGTAGTGTTCGTTTTAATTTAGTCCGTGCAAAAATACCTATCCTTGAAAAAGAAATGGTGAACAAGAATCCCAAAGAACTTTGTGAATAGATGTCTGATAGGAGTTGAAATGTAATGTAAGTGGTTCAAATTCTTTATTCAAAATTAATTTTGTTTCATTTCTATTATATATATACACTTAATATATGTGATACTTACCACATATTTCAAAGCAATGTTTTCTTATATTTTGATCCGATGTTCTAATTCAAAATATAAATAAACATTGCTTTGAAATATGTGGTAAGTATCATTTTCTGAAATTTATGAATTGACATTTCTGCCAACCAACTCAATTTGCCCTCTTAGAAATTTGGATGTTTTTGCTATATATGGAACATGCATTGGAACTTGTATCAGAGAGAAATATAATATTGATTTTTCCCCTATATGAAAAGATTAATCTATTAAAACGTGACAGTGCACGCAGTTTCAATTCCAGATTTCCAGTTAAAGTTTCCTCAAATTGAACGAGAATCGAAATTAGGATTGTAAATGAAGCCGAATCAAATTAAATAATATTAGTATTATTTAAGTTTGTTTGAATTTTTATTAAACTTTAAAATTATGTTTAAAATTGGTTTAGCGTAAACGAGTGTTAATTCAATTAAATACGAATCGAATTTGAATAATTTAATATTTTTATATATATCTTAGATTTTTTACTAAAGTCGAACTTGAATTGAATTTCGCATTGTATCAAACATAAAAAAAAATATGTTTAAGATTGGGAGCTTAAAAGGCCTTTTAATGATTTATTCTGAAAAGAGTATCAAATAACTTGATTTGTTTTTTTTAGCGTATAACCGAAATTATCAATTGAATACATTCAGAGGACTAGATTTGGATAAAGTGAAACTGGTTCCAAATGAATATTATAAGGGAGTTAAATGAATTTTATCCGAATTTGAACAAACTTATGAGAACTTATGAGCTTACCCATCTTTTATCTTTTTATTCTCTATTGGATAATTTTCTAACAACTCTATTTTGACTGGGTAATAAAATAAACTCGCATTTTTTATTTTATTAAAATATTAAATGATTTACCTCTAATAGTTTAAGTTTTTGGATAGAATGATTATTCAATATGGTATCAAACCCAAATCAAATCGAAATTCTTTTCTTTCTCTCAACATCCTAGCCGCCTTTGCTTATTCAGTAATTTCATTCTTTTAAGTTTTGTTTTTTTAAAAAAGAATTCGGCTTTGTCATTGCAAAGACTCGAACCGGGGCCCATTCACTGAAGAGTAATATACGTGTCGACTATGCTAATTACCCTAGTCGTTATTTCATTCTTTAAGTTAAATAAATTTGTCCCCAATAGGTGGTTTTTTTTTTCTAATTAATAAATTTGTCCCATGGTGGAATTTTGTTCATAAGATCGTACGAGTCATTATCCAACGATACATGACAAAAACGAGATAATCGTTGGTACGTATTTTGTCCATCGCCTCGGTCGTGAAGTTTGATTCTACATATCCGTTAGATCTATTTAGGTTTAAATTTTTTTGTTTTCGATCTGTATAGATTTATGATCATGTCGGGATTGCAGCTATTTTTCATTCGTTGGTGTAATTAGTTGTGATAGAATCTGATGCCTTGTGACTTTAAACAATTCAGATTCTTATGGTGTTGTATGTTAATGTTGCAACACTGGACCAAACAACACAAGTACACAGCGGAAAAAAAATAACACGCGGATTTTTTACGTGCTTAGATTCCTCAATCTTAATGCACGAGGCCACGCCCAGAGAAGAAACAATCCAATATTAGAAACAAACAGTTATTACAAATACGACTGGATTTACGTAAAGCATAAAGACTCCCTCTTTATCTTATACACCAACACTCGTATAAAACTAATATTCTTGATCGATATATTCTTCCAAAAACCTCAACCTTGTTGGAGTCCCTCCAACTTCAAATCCCTTGAACGGTTGAGTCGATCCACACCGTAGATCTTCACCGTCTTCTCCCGAAGACTAGAATTATAACACAAATATTTCTTGAAGAAGAATAATAAGCTCAATATGTATTTTCTCGATAGCTTCTTCAAAGGTCTGACTCCTCTCTTTATAGCAATCAAAACGAAAATCCAATCCCTGATTTCAAGAGGACGATTTCTTGCAAAAGGAAGGAAATCATAAAGAAAAATCATTTTCTTGTGGGTAAGAATCAATTACACAAGGAAAGTGATTTAAAAGGAATAATTGACAATTAATAAATGGCTGAATCAATTAAGATAAAGTTTATCCAATAATATCAGCAACATTCACAATATAAAGATCTTGCCAAAAGTACACCACAGAATCTGGCATAAAATCCGCCCAGATTCTGTGAGCTAGTGTTGCATTACCCGTGTTACAACACTAGAACATGCACTGTGCTAAACGGACCAAATTTGCCAACTTCAATAACACTAACAATCTCCCCCTTTGGCACTTTTGGTCAAAACAACACTAAACAGGATATATATGTAGGATGTAACATAAGAAATCAATAATAGAAACCTGCAAGTTAGCACAGTTCAGAAAAGGAGGCAAACAAAATCCAAATTCATCCAACACTATCATTTGAACAAAAATAGAGTTCAGAAATGTTGCAATCTCAATCAGAGCCATTAGTCTCCTTTGACTCCCCTCGAGTCGCCTTCTTCAAGATCATCTTCATCTTTCGATTGAGACCCCTCGAGAATGTCTTCTTCAAAGAAGAATGGCTGCATCCGCCAAGTCATCAAGATCATCATTAACTTCTTACTTGGGTCTCATCTCACCATCTCACTTGACTCAGTTTGCTCCCCCTTACTTGGGTCTCACCTCACTTGAGTCTCCTCTCTCCCCCTTTTTGACCAAAAAAAGACAAAAGAAGCCAACCAAACTTTGGCTATTTTTTGGTCAAAACAATCTCCTTCAAGAATTTGTATGTAGTCCTTGCCAAAATTGATGAGAGAAAGAACCGCCAAAATTGGAGTGATACAAATGGCGACTATGGGAGTTTCCAAGAAAAGCTTCCAACTGCAAATTTGAAATTCAAATATTTTTGGGAAAGTCCCATAATTCAAGGTGTGCAATTAATCCAAAACAAGCACTGAAGATCAATTATTTTTACAAAAGACAAATTTAAGGAAAAAATCATTTCCACAATAATACACCACATCGAATCAATAAGGAGGATATTTTCAACAAGCCCAAAAAATGATCCTAAGGGATGTCTAGAATGATGAGTTTATTTCTGACAGGAATAAAAAGGCCTCAGACGTTTTGGTGCGGTAACCCAGTGTTGTACCACATTTTTCAAGAACACCACCATACAAAGTCAATGGATCAAAATCTTTTTCCCATTTAATAAATCTTTTGAGTGAAAGGAATCAGCAGAAAAACAATTAGCCAGTCGGTAGCTTTCGCTCCAAATACATGGGTAGCTCTTTCTCAGAAGATCATAACAAGATTCAAGCATATAAAAGAACAGAGAATGGTTCACAATGAATAGCTTTCACACACAATGTAAGGGCGACTTTTTTCCAGTCAAAGGCCGAAAAAAATACATCTTTCACTGAGGAAAAATCATTATGTTTGCAATTTGACCTACAATTGTTTTTAGGCAGAAAATTCATCAAATGAGTACTCAATAGGGTTACAGCAATAAAACAGAAAAGCCAATGAAATGATCTTAAAAATGCAAAATATCTAATGCACAAGAATTAAGATCAAAAATAGGTTGCAACACATCAAGAAGGAGAAATGATGCACATGGTGTTGCAACACTGAAACCACACCGCTCGTAGAGAGAAATGGACACCCGCAGACTGCATTTGTGCAATTAAACCTTTGGAAGTCTAGGGCTTTGGTGAAAATATCAGCAATTTGATTCTCAGTAGTGACAAAATCAATGGTAACAATTTTATTCTCAACCAAGTCTCTAATAAAATGGTGTCGAATATCGATGTGTTTAGTTCTGGAGTGTTGCACTAGGTTTTTAAAAATATTTATGGCACTTGAATTATCACAAGAGCGATAAGAGTTTTCTCTTCAACCCCATAGTCGATCAACACTTGTCTCATCCACAACATTTGAGAACAAAAGCTCCTAAGGTCGTATATTCGGACTAATAGTGAATAGGGATACACAACTTTGTTCTTCATGTACAATGAAACCAAATTGTTACCGAGGTAGACACATCCTCCAGGAGTGCTCTTTAAATCATTGATATCACCTGTCAAATTAACATCACTAAACCCAGTCAAGTTAGTGTTATGACACTTGGTGTTGTAACACCGGAGCTCTTCCCGCAACAAATAACTTGATTCGCGGAGGACTGTTTCCTTCATAATACAATTGTCGAATTATCAAAGACATTACAAAAATTCTTATCAAATTTGACACACAAATTATCATCACAAAGCTGACTGATACTGATAAGATTGGCTTTTAGTCCTTCAACATACAAAACATTTTTGAGAGAAGGAATACCAGACACGTTCAAGGTTCCTTTTCCCAAAACTTTGCCTTTAGCACCATCACCAAAAGTGACCAACATGTTTTTCAAAATCAATCATTTTCCAACTCTCCAGTCATATGACGAGAGCAACCACTGTCAAAGTACCATGATTCAATCACATTAACTTTTAAAGCAGTGTGTACAACATAGCAAGAGAATTCATCCTTCCTAACCCAGATTTTCTTGGGTTTGTTTGACAAATCAATTTTAAAACGAGGAGTGTTTCTTTGCCGATGTTGAACATCGAGTTTGCACCTGCGCCTTGCCTATAGTGTTTCTGAAGACGATAACACTTAGGTCTTATATGGCCAGGACGGTTGCAATAGTGACATATAGGAACAAAAGCATTGCTTCTTTTTCCATTATGACTGAATGATGTTCCTTCTTTAACAAAAGCAATCTTAGAATTTGTATCCTTTTTAGCATAGTTTTTGTTAGCATTAAAACCAAAACCAATACTGCACGATCTTTATTGGTATTTTCCTTGAGAAAGAATTTCATCTAATCTCCCCTTGCTAGTGTTCAGTTTTTTGACAGAATTTGTCATCTCATTGAGTTCTTTCTTTACTTTGGCAAGTTCTTCTTTTCTATCTGTGGCAAGTCTTTCAAGCTTGACAACTTTTCCCTCGAGTGTCTCTTTTTCAGCAGTAAGGGATACAACCTTCTTTTCCAGAGTTACATTTATCTTCTTTGACAAATTCGCATTTATCAAGCATTTTTGATAAATTCTTCTAAGCTCCTCATTTCTTGACTCTTCATCTAGATCGGAGTCATCCTCCGAGCTTTCGGTGTCGAATTATTCTTTTCTCGGGAAGAAGCATGAATTTAGACACGCGTTTGAAAAAAAGGAAAGTTAGAGTTATACCGCTTTCGGTGTTGTAACACGTAAGTAGCATCGGGTGCGTTTGATTACAACCAACCTCTTCTTTTATCACGGTGAAGGCAACTTGATTGCTCATGTTGTCTTCTTCTTCATCATCTACGGTTCATCATCACTCCATGATGTGGTGAATGATTTTCCATTCTTCTTCAAGGTATTCGCACATTCAGCTTGAATGTGTCCAAAACCTCCACATTCTCTACACTTAATGCCTTAACCACCAACATATTGCTTTCTTTAAGTTCCAGAATTTTTTCCAGGCCTGGGAAAATTTCCTCCTTTGTTTCCCTGCTTGAAGATCTTATTGAAATTCTTGGTGAGTTGTGTGAAAGATTCCTGAATTTCTTTTCCTGCATCACTAGTTAATTCATCAGAAGTTTCAGCTTGAAAAGCAATCTCCCTATTTTTCTCTTTTTTGTAACTAGCCTCTTTCAGTTTTTCTTTTCTTTGTTTCTTCAAGATTCATCTCAAAGGTTTGGAGAGACCCAATTAATTCATCAAGTTTCATTTCGAAAGCACCTTTGATTCTTCAATGGCCAGTTGCCTTGTAGGCAAACCTTTCAGGAAGAGACCTTAGAACTTTCTTAACAAGTTTAAAATTAGAGTATTTCTTTCCCAAAGCAAAAGATTCATTAGAGATATCACAGAGTTTTGAGTTAAAATCACTTATGGTTTCATTTTCACTCATTCAAGATTCTCAAATTTAGAAGTAAGCATTTGGAGTTTAGACATTCTTACGACGATCCCCTTCATACGCAACTTGTAGGATATCCCATGCTTCTTTCGAGGTTTCACGGTAGATATCCGTTTGAACCGATTTTCATCTACCGAGATTGAAGATTGCATTGAGTGCTTTTGAGTTTGCATTAGCAAGTTGATCCTCGCCAGATTTGTCCATTCGGTTTCATTCTTTGGGACACTTTTGCCGTCAACAACTTGGGTGGGTGGTGTCCAGCCAGTTAGAATAGATTTCCAAGTGCGTTCATCTACAGATTTGATGAAGGCTCTCATTTTTGCTTTCCAATAGGAGAAATTTGTCCCAATGAGAAGAGGTGGTCGAGAAATAGAGGCCTTGTATGGTTATGTTTCCATGGACTATTTCTAGTTTCTAGTGTTGGAAAATGAATTTTCAGAATTTATTGGTTTTCGTGTGAAAACTGGAATTATGTTTGGATGAGTGAATGAGAATGAGTTTTATGTAGGTTTGGAAATGAGATTATGTTTGGTTAAGTAGTTTTGAAATAGTATTTTATGTATATAATAATTTGAAAAGTTGATAGTGGTTGAATATTTTAATTGAATATATAATATTATATTTGTAAGATTGTAGGCTAGTGGGTCCCATTAGATATATAGTAGTATTTTAAATAGATAAAGTTGATAATGGAGGGTCCCACATATATAATTGGATTAAAAAATAAGAATAATGATTGATAAGTGATGTAGGGTAGTGTATAGGGTTGAGAGATGAAATTGTAGGTTTGAGATGATGTTTTATGTGAAAAGTGAAAAGTGAAAATGATGATTTCCATTGGAAATTTTAGAAACAAACATGATTCCATTTCTATGAATAGTTGGAAATTGGAAATGGGGCCTTGGAAACATAAACAAACAAGGCAAGAGCTTTCCTCACGATAGTTGTCCATGTTAGCAACAGATAAAAAAAAACAGGATCACACTAATAAGGATTAGTGGAAGGCTCTGATACCAATTGATAGAATCTGATGCCTTGTGACTTTAAACAATTCAGATTCTTATGGTGTTGTATGTTAATGTTGTAACACTGGACCAAACAACACAAGTACAAAAAAAAAAAAAATAACACGGGGATTTTTTACGTGCTTAGATTCCTCAATCTTAATGCACGAGGTCACGCCCAGAGAAGAAACAATCCAATATTAGAAACAAACAGTTATTACAAATACGACTGGATTTACGTAAAGCATAAAGACTCCCTCTTTATCTTATACACCAACACTCGTATAAAACTAATATTCTTGATCGATTCTTCCAAAAACCTCAACCTTGTTGGAGTCCCTCCAACTTCAAATCCCTTGAACGGTTGAGTCGATCCACACCGTAGATCTTCACCGTCTTCTCCCGAAGACTAGAATTATAACACAAATATTTCTTGAAGAAGAACAATAAGCTCAATATGTATTTTCTCGATAGCTTCTTCAAAGGTCTGACTCCTCTCTTTATAGCAATCAAAACGAAAATCCAATCCCTGATTTTAAGAGGACGATTTCTTGCAAAAGGAAGGAAATCATAAAGAAAAATCATTTTCTTGTGGGTAAGAATCAATTACACAAGGAAAGTGATTTAAAAGGAATAATTGACAATTAATAAATGGCTGAATCAATTAAGATAAAGTTTATCCAATAATATCAAAGAACATTCACAATATAAAGATTGCCAAAATACACCATGAGAATCCGGCATAAAATCCGCCCGGATTCTGAGCTAATGTTGCATTACAGGTGTTCTGTTACAACACTAAACACTAACACGATCGCGCTAAACAAACCAAATTTGCCAACTTCAATAACACTAACAAGTTGTAAGTTTCTTCGGATGAAATGAATAATATCATTTGATTCTTAAAAAAAAAATTAGGTTTACTTAGAATTATTCAAAACAATTATCCATTCCATTATAATTTTAATTTTTTTTAAATAAATCTGATTGAGAGAGATAGATGTTCATGTAAAGCCATACAAAATAACAATAGGCAGGTTTGGGACAGACAATGAAGGAATCACATTTAAAAGGGAAGGACCACAGTGAATTCAGTGAAACAATTGGGCATTAATCAGTCAAGCATAGTACAAGGACCTTCAGGGATTTTATCTAATTTAGTTTTTTTTTACTTTTTATTTATTTATTATATTATTATTATTATTTTGACTGAATGGGAAAAAGATTATATCTATTATTTCCACTTTGACTATATAGGAAAAAAGAAAAAAAAAAGATGTTCTTTTTTAACTTTGTCTGATTGTTATAGTCATATTTCATATTCACCATAGGTGTAAAAAATTTACCAAACAAAATAGTACAAACCCGTTTTAATTGCAGGTCTGAACATGTATGTGTCTTTTGTTATTTCATGTTGGAATTCTGTGGAGTACTGATTGCTGCTTTATTGATGTGATGCAGTTATAACTGTTAATTTACACAGAACAACTATTTTTTCATGAAGACTTAATTTAAAACATTATATTTGTTTTTTTAATGTTTAAGAATTACCACCGATGGTCAATGGGCCTAGTGATCGCCTCTCAAAATAGTTGGAGGAGGTCAAGGATTCGATCATGTGTGTGCGCATTTGGACATAAGTAGAACAAATTAAAAAAAGAATTACTGAATATGCAAAAACATTTCAAACATATTGCAGTTATTCTCTTACATTTAACACAAAATCAAATCTCAATGCGTTTTTCGTAATTTTCAAACATCTCTGCATTTTTTTTTTAATAAAACCAAACCTGGGGAAGTTTTTATAATTATCCCTAATTATTATAGTGTCAACTTATACTATTAAATTTTAAGGGCGCCATTATTTAGGGAGTTGAAATCAATTTAAATTACACATAATTAGTGATGCCTTTTCATGACTATACATTGCCACTTACGAGCTTGTAGTATTTTATGTTATCTTGTAGTGATATATTATTTCTATTCATTAATCTCTTAGGCTTCATTTTGGATAGATGGATTTGGAGCTATGGATTTTGAATCAATAAAAATAATCCATTGAGTTTTATTTGGATGATACTATTTACAATGGATTTTAAATCTTTAACTCCTATTTTGAGTTATTTTTTGAGTCATTGTGCTAAATTTCAAATTCATCTCATTTGGAGTTTGAAATTATTTCCGCAAATCCTTCCCTCAAATCCAAATTCTTCAATCCAAGTGGAGCCTTAGTTTAAATAATCAAATTATAACATGCAAGTTCAATTTTAAAACTCTTGTTTAATTGTGAGAGAAGCACAAGGATTAGTAAAGCAATCTCTCCTTCCGATTTAACAAATTTTTGAGTAGTTTTGGAAGATTTTTCGAGAATAAAAGAAAGAACAAATACTATAAATTCTTACTAACATTGTTGTTTTCAGGTCCGCGACAGCCTTAAAGGCCATTGAGATGACTGCCTACGGCATCAAAATTGGGATGAGTTTCATGTTCTACTTTCTCTGTTTCACTCTCTATTCATATATTTGATGAATGACACATGTACAATTATGACATTATCTTGTACACATTTCATGTAATGGAATAGAAAGTAGAACATACATGAACGTGGAACAGGAAATCTCAATCGCTCAAAATTAGTAAAGGCTCCTAAGTTTTTTTTTTTTTTTTTTTGACAAATGAAAAGACTTCATTCACTCAATTCAGAAAGCAACATATTACAAATAACAGAAGGGGGAGTATTCTCCCAAAACACGACGCCAAATGTAGAATTTATTGCTTTGGTTAGGCTATGAGCAACTCGATTCGCTGACCTTCTCATAAAAATACAAGAAACTAATGGAAGTTCCTTAAGCAGATTAACACAATTCCCAATAATACTACTAAAATAAGAATTGCTAAACGCCTGGCCCCTAAGTTAGTTATATGTATAATTAACAATTTTATATAAATGTGTGTATATATTTATCATTCATGAATGAAAGTACACAAAATTAATGTTTGATTGGAATATAGAAAGTTTTTTTGTTTTTTTTCTTCTTTTACTTCAATAGAAAATTTAAACTATATCATAAGATTGTATTCTTTTCCAAAATGCATGCATTGCTTATAGAATAATATTAACTATACATGTTACTATCGAAAGAAATTTTTCAAAATTAAAATTAATTATATCTTATTTGATATAAGTATGTTATGATAAGACATATTATCTATTGTGAATGAAATATTAGAACGCTTGAATATAAAATTTTAAAAGTAATTTTGCAACTCAAAAAACTATAAATTAAAATGAAGTTCAATAGTGTATTGAACTAGCCCCACTAAAGTTTTGCCTAAGGCCTTAAATTTCCTAGACACAATTCCGGTTGTCTCCACATTAAATAATGAAAATAGTACCATGAATATGTATATTGTATTAATATAACATATTTCCCACAAGCAGAGACGGAGCCATAGGGCGCTGGCGGCGGCCGATCCCCTCAACTTCGATTTTTTTAAATAATTAATATAATTTTTCATATAAAACTACTAAATTTTAAAATTTTGCCTCCTCTAAAAAATAAAAAAATACCTCTTTATCCACTACATTTAAGAAAAAATAAATTATGCCCCCCTAAACTTCATTTTCTGGCTCCGTCCCTGCCCACAAGTTAATGTAAAAAAAAAAAAAAAAAAAACCAAATGCAAACAACTTTTTCCATCATGATAGATTAATATAATTAAATTTTCCCCTATTTAGAATTTTTGACAACTTAAAATCAATTTTTATGCTACGCATTGGCACAGAAGGGTCCAATTCTCACGTTTTAATTTCGACTGTCATTTCCTCTCTCAAAATCTTTTTAGAATCGAATTTTTATGCTACGCATTGGCAAACGAAATATGATCAAAAGATCACCCTGAAAAGGAGAAAAAAGCTGAGAGGGGGACATAAATTTTTTCTTTACCACAGTTAATCACGCGGAGCCCTCTTATTTCTTGTTGCTAAAACATTGACCCCTCAACATAAGGGATATTCTATGTTTGCCCTCCGAAATTGAGTAAAATACAAATTTGTGTCGCATTTAAAGCTTGTTCTCTTAAGTCTTAATATTATATATGGAAAAAAAGAAAGACAATAAGAAAAGTATTATAGATTAAGTATAAAGTATTATTTAAGATGAGTAAAAATTTAAAAAGTGTGAAAGATATTAATTTTTTAACACAATTAAGCAAATATTTTATTTGAAGAACTCTAGGGTTTTTTCACGTTTGTGCATGCGTGGACGATACAATTTGTTTAGGATTTTTTTTTTTTTTTGAAACCATATATTCAATTTGTTTAGAATATATTCAAACATTTTATCGAAATTATCCATCCTGTGGTCAACCAAATATGGGCATATCCTTCGGAGAATTTATTTTAATTTATTTTAATAAAAACAATCAAATATATAATGAAGGACGAGACAAAGTATCTTGGTGATAAACATTTTTTACATATGATATAATTGGTCATGACTCTCATGAGTTCGAGTTAAAATAGAAAAAATTATTTTAAAAAAAAACATACATAAAAGGAACAAAAACAAAAACAAATTATTTTAAAAAAAATCCATACATAAAGCGAATTGAGAACCTTATAAGTTATATGCCTCATTTAATAAAGGGATAATAACTACAAAAACTACCCATGTGGTTTGATGTAATTACAAAAAAAAAACAAAAAAGTTTCAAAAAATTAAAAATATCCATTGAGTTTGGATTCCGTCTTACATTTTTTTCCCTTCATAAGATTGTTTTTCCGAAAGCTCTTTACATTTATAGATATATTATAGTTAATCAACCATTTAAATTAAGTTAGAATCAAACATCAATGGAAGTTTTTGTAATTTTGAAACTTCTCTGGGTTTTTTCGTAATTACCCCAAACCTTAGGGGTAGTTTTTGTAATTATCCCTTTAGTAAATTATGAAATATACACCTCAAACTTGTAAATAAAGAAAAAAAAAACTTGATGTGGGCCCTCTTCCCCCACAAGGAAGCAATAAAAGCAAACAAATTTTTAATAATGTAATGTAGTGTAGCATGCCAGAGTGATATTCATTAATGAGGGAATGCCATTTTTCTGCTAAAGGAAAATGACAATACCTAAGGCTGCACCCCTCAGCAAATATAAACAGGCAAACTGGGTACAAATCACCAGTTTCCCTCTTCTAGTTTAAACTTGTCCTTTGATATCTCTGCAAAAAAAATTAAAAAAAATAATATTTCTAATCTCTTCAATTTCACTCTTTCATCATGAGGTCATCATGGAACTCATAATCATAGTGTCTCTCTTTCTCTATCTATAGTTATATACCACATTGTAAGGATCTTTTATATAGGAATTTTAATGTAAGGTAGTTTAATTTTGTTGATGTCCATAAATTTTTGTTATGTTTGAATTATTTTGGTCCAATCATATGTGATATATTTTGGTCTAATGTAAACATCATGTGATAGAATAAGTCACTGGTGGAGCTAGGGGGCCATGTTGGGCCCGACCCCCCCAATTTTTGTTTCAAATAATTTATAGCACTTAGATATTTAATAAAAAATATTGTTAGATTTTATAAGATTGTTTTATTTTTCTATTCGCCCCATCCCACGTTCGTGTGTTGGATCTGCAATTGGGATAAGTGGTTCGATGACACTTTATATCATCTCAAAGAGGCATGTAAGTAGTCGAGAATAAACAAATTATAATGGAAATTCGTGATGCTCAAGTCTCAAAGTATAAATAGCTCATATTTGACCTCATTTACAAGATACACGAATTTTTTTTCTAGTTAGTAATTTTTCTCTCTGGATTATATTACTCACTTATGCTGAGAGGTTTCTTTGGGATAACCCCATAACTCTTCTAATAGCTTGTTTGTACTGTGAAGATCGTTTTGAGGACTCGAATTTGGAAGAATTTCATCCACCTCAATATGTACAAAATTTAATAGCATTTTTTGTGTGTAAATGCTTAAAAGAAATTTTTGAATAATTTTACAAAGATAATTAATAAATAAAAAAATTACATCTTTGTAGCTAACAACTTGTTTCAATATTTATAGTATACTTTGATATAAATATAGTATAGGTTTATATTTAATATAATCAATTTCATGAGAAAATAATGTTTGCAACAAAATATTGCTTGGAGAACTTGTACAATAGTAATCATTAATTAAACGAGGGGCATAATGGTACAAAAATGAGAATCATGTAAAACGTTATATTCATCGACGCACTCAAGTATATTAGTATACAGACACTGGGAAAAAAAAAAAAAAGGACTTCTTTGAACTTGGAGTTAGGGCCTTATGAAGTTGGGCCTTGGATTTGATGAATATGGCTTAGTATTGAGTTTGTACATTTGAAGCAGTGCATTTGGTAAACTTTGGTGGGTTTGTGATCATTGGTTTATGGGATTATGGGCTTATAACGTTGGGGGTTGTTGGTATCTGATGGGTTTGTTGGGCTTTGTTTATTAGTATCATTTTATTGTTGACATGTATTATATTATGTTTTAATTTTATTTCTGTTCCAATTTTTCAGAGGGTTTATATATCAGGAATAGTCGCAGTACTAGAAGAGTTAAATGCCAAGAAAAACTGGCTAGTGAGATCTCTTCAGGATTTAAAATTAAAAAAAAAAAAGGAAAAGAATAGACAAAATTTATGATATTATTTGATTGCTTGCACTTTTGGTTGTAATATTTTCGAAAACAAATATTATTAAGTTGTAGACATAGATGTTTAGGGTATATATTATGTGCTTATATTAATTTGGGTACTTGAGTAGACGTGTTCAACGGTTTCGAACCGCCGGTTACAGTTCGGAATCGCCGGTTCCGATTTGCCCAAAGGGTGGAACCGGAACCTAACTGTCTTATAGACGGTTTCGGTTCCGGTTCCGGTTCCAACGGTCCGGTTCCGGTTTGGCCGGGTTTTTTTTTTTTTTTTGAATTTTTAAATTTCTGGATTTTTAATATTGAATATAATTAAAGTAATTGATGAAGGAAATGAAATTGAGTAACAAAAAATTGCTTTTATTGCTTTAAAAGTAAAATTACAACTTTATTACAAACAATAAAACTTACAAGTTACAACTTACAAGCTACAAATGAAAATTTCTATGATATTACAATTTCAAAGTACAATTTAAAAATAAATTACAAGTTATTACAAAGTACAAACCACAAAGAAAGAAAAAAGATAAAAAAAAGAAATGGGTTCGAGTTTTATTTTAATATTCTAAGTTAAAAATTTTAAATTTAACTTTAAATATTAAAATAAAATTACATATGTATCCTAGAGGAATCAAAACCCTACGTAGTTCTCTTACCTTCTACTTACCTTAGGGAAGGTGGCAACTGGCAACGTGAGTTTTCAATCAATTTGATACTAATTGCTTGATCCAGTATCAAGATTGTTACTTTCTTCGGAATCATCAAAATTCACGATTTGCTCACGCGTCGCGGCTTTTTTCCAATCGTGGAGCAATGCTTGAGCCTCTAGATTTTCTACTGTTAATCTAGATCATCTAGGATCAAGAATATACCCACCCTCACTGAATGCTTGCTCTACGGAAATGGTTGAGGTCGGAACGGCTAATATTTCCTTCGCAATTAATGTTACTATAGGAAAAGAGGAAGACCTCTTTGACCACCACTTTAACAAATCAAATTTTTTCTTCCCTACTACAAATTCAGTATAATCAAAAGGAGATGTTAAATATGTATCAAGTTCAAGATATGAGGTCATGCCTCCTCTCGAACATTTTGGTATCCTCGCATCATAAAATTGATCCAATGGTGCAAATACAGAAGTTTCATTAAAAGTACCAATATCACTAGTATTTTCAACATCAGGTGTAGAAGTAGTAGAACTAGACGAGCTTCTAAAACTATCGTCATATTTTATTGAATATTCTTTAAAAATTTCATATAAATATTTTTCAGCATTATCTACTACTACGCTTGGGATGGGAGTATCATGTTCTTTAATAGGAAACAAAGCATCATAATAAATTCCTAATAATTCTTCTAAACCATCTAATCTTACTCTATGATCTAATATTTTTGCAACTAAAAATACATCAGGAATATAAGTGAAATATTTTAACCATTTTAATCCCATTTGAGCAATAGTTTGTCCTAAACGTTCACAAGGCATGAGAGATCTAAAAAGTAGTGCAATTTTAACACAACGATCTACAACTAAAATTGATGTAGGATAATAAACACCGGATAATTCTTCTGTGGCGTCTTTAAATTCCTTTAAAAGTTGACATAAATTAGAGCATGCATCCCATTGATTCGGAAATAAAATTATGTCACCTTGTTGTTCGGCAAAAAATGAACATAAAGCTTTTCTATAGTAGTAACTATCATTTATCATTTTATATGTAGAACTAGTGTTTGACCCGTGCGATGCACGGGATGTTATGTACTACAGAAAATGTAATTTAAAAAAAGCACAATATATACATGTAATAAAAAACATGAAAATACATATATTACAAATTTGGGAAAACTTCTTTGTACACAACGTTATTCGTTTGGCCGTCATTTGACGTATCCTCGCCACAAACTAAGATTTTCAACCCTTTGGGATGGGTTACTCGTGAAACAGCAACATATAATGTATATAAATAATTCAGAAAAATAAATAATGATGAAAAGTAAATAAGATAATTTTTTTCTTAAATGATACGAAGAGTTCTATAAATGTATAACAAAATATAGGTAAAAATATCTTTTGTTACATCACAAAGTGGAGAATTTGAAAAAGGATAAAGAATCCTGCTCGACGAAACCTGAGAAACAACCCTTGCAGAAAGCTTTAAAAATCCATCCACAGATGCTCTTCTATTCTCTGTAAAATAAAAAAATATTCAATTTATATATATATATATATATATATATATATATATAATTCCAATATTAATCTTATTTAATCAATATTCTTCAAATTCAAAAGTATATAAATAATTCAGAAAAATAAATAATAATGCATTTTTTTAAACATATTATATATTATATATTTTTAGAATGAAATTTAATATATTACAATAATATAGATTTTATAAATTTACTAAAACTGAAAAATAGTTTAATTACAATAAAATTAAAAAAGAAATAATAATATCAAAGTTATTTATATTACAATAATAGCCCAAAAATCTTAAACCCACAATTTAAATCACAAACCCAACTACAACATTTAAAATAAGGCCCAATTACACATTGATTTAGCCCAACAAAACCAATATGCTGATGCCCAATTTATCAACTTGTTTACACCTGTCCAACACCATCCTTTCGATCGCGACACGTGTCTGTAACGAACGGCCAGGATTTTTCCGAAAACAAAAAAATTGAAAAAATGTTCAGTTCAAAGGGGTGTAATCGGATTCAGAAACCCTACATCCACTTCATTTTCATCCGCCAAAAACCACCCCACCCCCAACCTTAAGCTCCCTCTCCCGTTTCTTTCTTCTCTGAGAAAAAACCTACATCCACTTCAAAGGGTTGTAATCGGATTCAAAAACCCTACATCCACTTCATTTTTCATCCGCCGAAAACCACCCCACCCCCAAACCGCTTGTAAATGCCCCGCTTCTGTTATTCTTCTCGAGTACTTTTCGATTTTTTAACCAACAGGTTGAACAATAAAATATGTTTCATCCATTATCTATTTTCCATCCGAGAAAAACCTCGGTCTCATTTTAGTTTGCCCACAAAATCGAGTTCGTGTTCTTTCGGGAATTTCAATCTCGGGTGATATTTTTCAAGTCGTATTTTTTGTGTATGATTTTTGTTTGTAAAAAAAAGCTATCCCCCTTTTTTCACCGTATTGAAATTTGTATATTTGCATGTATAAATTTTGTTTACATTTTTTGAAAGTAATTTTTCATATCACTTTAGATCTCTTTGGTTTTTTGAAAAGACTATAATATTTACCCTTATAAAAAATAATTTTATTTGCTCGGATCCGAAAAGCCACATGAATCTATATTTTTTACACGATTTGTTTTAATTCCCCAGATCTAAAAATTATTTTTCTCATAATATTCATATTTATTGCCTGTTAGAGACTATAGATGTAATAATAAGACGGTTTTTTTTTTTAAAAATGCAATATTTTTGTTAAACGAAGATATTCAGGATTTTGTGTGTTTGCATGTGTAAATGAACTTGCATTTGCTGTGGTGTTTTTATATATAGATTCTTGTGGAAGTATTTCTTATGAAATATCTTAATTTTTTTTGACATCAAAAATAATTCTGAAAATTGTTGCATTTTTGGAAATTTTCATATGTATAAGGGTAAGTACTATCACGGTTTTTTTTATATCATCCGATCTTAAAACTATTTCCTTATCAGAATATGTATGACCTGTTAGGGACTCTTAATGTTTTTTTTTCCAAAACTCCCTTTTTTTTAAAAATATGCAATTTTTTTGTTCTTCGAAGATATTCAGATTTTGTGTGTTTGCATGTGTATATTAACTTGTTTTTGATTATGTGTTTTTAATATATAGATTCATGTCGAAGAATTTTTTCATGTGACACTGATCCCTGGTTACTTGAAATTTTAGTTTGATTTTGTCAACTGAAACTAATTTTAATGTTTGATACATAATATAAAAAAAAATTATATGTATTATACGGATACAAACAACATCATTCAAGATTTATTTCGTATATTTATAAGTTTTCAAAGTTTAAAATTCAATACTACTGATTTGTTACAGTTATGCATTCTAATTTTCGATTTCAGTTCAATATAAAAAGGGCACCAAACCAAAAAGGCACTTGACCCTGCACCCCTTGAGTGCAGTGGAATCCTGTTCCTACTTGTGGCCTTCTGAATGATAATAAATTTTTCTATTATTATGTTTTACTGACATTTTTTCTTATATATAACACGGAGAATACATCAGCCCCGGACCTCCGTTCATCCTCAAATTTTATAAATTTTCTATATCAGGTATATGGGAATTCTCTAAATTTTCTATATTAGGTATATGGAATTTACTGGGAAATTACACAGAATGAATTAGTATTTTTAATTCATCATTAGTTATAATTATCTACTTGTTCTTGTAGAAAATATTACAGATATTTTTATTAAATTGCAGGTGATAATTTCTATTGTCTACCTAATGATGATTATTGGCACATAGGTAAATATCTACTACATGGAATACACAAAAACACACGAACACAAAAAATTGCAATATTTTGTTCCAGAGATGATGTTTTCTTCAGACAAATATACTAACTGCAGTTTCTTTCTTCAGGTTATACATCAATATCTTTAGTCGAGCAAACAATTATACACAGATAAGTTTATTATGTAAATTAGTTTATTTTTAAATATTCTGTAAATTAAACCGGTGACATGATTTATAACTAACAATATATTTTCAATGACTAACGACAATTATTTGATGTGTTTCAGTTTTATGAAAGAAGGATGCACTCGGAAAGAACAGAATACTAAGTGACAAATTTACTAAACAGATAAGTTATCAAACTCACACTAAATATGATAAAAGCATTTTTCACAATTACTCCATAGATAAGAATTAAAATATAATTGGTTTTCTGAATAAAAATCAACATACCGTCTTCAATTTCTCCATCCCTTATACGTTTATTGCCCAAAATACTGTACTTTGTCAACTGCTTCATGATTTTCCGAGCTTCGTAATTTATGTGCCTTGATTCAATCTGTGTGAATTGAATGATCTGCGAAGTCAGTGTTTTTTGAATCCGTTTTTTGTTGTTGTTTGTCAATTTTATGTTTCAAAAATTTTCTAGTGTTACAATGATATTAGGTATTTATACACCGGTAATAAAGTATGATGATATGGATGGTAAGATTATTTTATATGGTTAGTGTATCAATCAATTTTCTTGTATAAAAAGATAAATATTTTACTATATATAAAGATAATTCGAATCTTACTATATGGAAACCATATTTTAAAATTTTTGGAGTCTAAAAATTTATAAAAAATTTGAAAATACCAAATTTTAATACGTAGGCACAGTTTTTAAAATCTATCCTATGCGGACTTGGATATTATATAATATGTTCAAATTATATCTCGATAATTTTATATATATGATAATTTAAAAAAGATTGTACAGACTGTGTATTTGTATTTTATATATAACAATGCATTAAATGAATCTAGAATATTTATTGACATACATCATTTGATATATAACAATATTTTATAATTTACACATTATGTACAGAAATATGATAAAATTTATGCTTCTAATAAGTCCATCGAATCTGAAACATTTCTTTTCAAGTATTTTAAATATAATTATATATATATATAAATACAATTTTATTCAATCTAAAATATGGATTATATAATTGTTTCTGGATCAATCAAGTGTATGGTTTACAGTAATTATAATAAAAGTATGTAGTAGTTTTGTTAAAATATGATTAAATTTGTTGCTATGATAATTTTTTTGTTGTTCGTGGATGCAAGCATGCTCGTGTTGATACAATATTATGTACATGTGTTGTGCTATGTCATAAAATTTTCAATCACTATTATTTCATTTGAGATCTTGGTGGATGCAAGATAGTTGATAACTTGTGTTTTGTTATACTTGATTTGTGATGTATGATGAGTTTTATGCAGTGATTGTGATGTGTGATGAGTTTAACACAGTGATTATGATGAGTTTTATGATTCTGTACTTCAATTTTATGTTTAAGTTCAATATAAAGAGGGCACCAAGCAAAAAAGGCACTTGACCCTGCACCCCTTGAGTGCAGTGGAATCTTGTTCCTGCTTGTGGCCTTCTGCATGTTTTTCTTTTTTTTTTTGTCATTGTTATGAGTGACTCTTGGACAAATTACTTTCTAGTAGTATTGATGTAATTTACTCCATAATAATGGTCCGATAATCGATTGTATTACTTTGTAAAATTATAATTTGATGACCTTAATAAAAATTAATAAGACAACATAAATGATTGTTTATTCACAGAAAAAATGATAGTATACAAGAATCATAAAATTACAACGAAAACAATCGAGATGAATATCCTAGAAGTATCTAACGATAAAATTACTAAGAAAAAAATATTATCTAATCCTCGATTGGTCATCATCATTAAGCTTGATGATCTCTTGAAAATGATACTCCTTTTGTCTCTTTATTGGAGTAATTGTTGTCACTTCCCTTCGAAACCTGATATGTATCCTCTTAAAAGCTTAAAATTGTACCAGAAAAAAAAGAAGTTAAACAAATTATAACATATAAATTCTCTAATTATATATCAGATTATAAATCCAATAATTGTGTTACTATCTAACACTTACTTTTCCATTGAAGCATCTTTGAAACAAAACAAAATCGAAATTGAATGAAATAATATAACATTCCAGGCCCTAAACTACCTAATAAACAAAATGTAAAACGCAAGCCTAAATTATTTTAAGCACAAAATATCCAGAAAAATACCAAAACATTCTGAAAATTAAATAATAATAAATTGTCCAAATCCAAAAACATTACTCTCAGCAAATCAAACGAAGAAATAATAGAAAAACATCAGTTCAAATATGAAAATTTCAAAGAAATCCTAAGCAAAATTACTAAAGTGTTTTAACCAACTGCTCCTTCCAAAAACATTTCTCCCAGCAGTAGGGATAGAAACCAAATAATGGAAAATACTATTTCTTCTCCTCGTCCTCTACTTTGATATCTTTCTTAAGCTTCCAAGCTTTGGAACTTGATTCTTCAAATAGTGGCCTTTTGAGGGAAGAACTTTCACCAACTGGTTCCTTTTTCCTCTTTGGGCTTATTGGGCGTACTCACTTCATCCTCAGAAGAAGAAGACTGCAGTAAACAATTGAATATTAAATAAAAAACTTCCTTTCGGTTTGGTTAAAAATCAAAAATAGAGAATTCATACCTTATCGCCAACATCTTCCTCTCCTTAAAGTTTAGAAAGGAAATCAGATTCCTTAAATAAAAAATGTATCAGCAATGAGAATACAAATTTAAAGTATATTAGAAATTTATCTCTTGAAATTTTTACTACCTGGCTTTGTATGAAGAAACTGGCATATTTCTTAAGTAAATTAGCATCCGTGGGTCAACCTCATCACGAAAATGCGCCAAGAAATGTTTCACTTGATTAGCCTTAACTTGAACCTTGAAAAGTACTTTTCGGTCCACCAAAGAGGCCAATTCATTTGGTAATTCCTCCCATCCTTCTTTCTATTTGGAAGACGTGAAAAATAAATAATAATGCATTTACATTTAAAGATTATACAGAATGTAATAATTAAAATATACCTCTATCAACTCATTCTTTAGCTAAGAACATGATTTTCCAATTAAGGTCTCGGTCCTATCCCAACATAATAGTTGCGCGTTCGCACTGTCATCACCTACCTCAAATTGCATTTTATACCTTCAATTGAGAATTCAAAAAATGTTAATATTGTTTTTATTATATAAATGAAGAAACATAAAAATAGTTTACCTAAAATTTCCGAGGAAAATTTATCGCAATGTTCACAATAGAACTTGTCACCCGTTCTAGTGATCTTCCTGGGACATCTCTTGCATGACAAATACCACCAATCTCCAATAATGGAGAAAATTGTAGCACTGACCCAAAAACTCCCAACCTATATTTTAAATGATTAATCAATTTAAATCAATAAAATTAGAAGTAAACAAAAATTTAAAACTTATATTGAATTACCTCTTCATTTTCAAACAATTGATCAATCATGCAAAAAGGGGACTGCCCCGAAGCCAAATCCTCAGCAATAGTCATGTATGCTGGAAAAGATACGTGACTAATAGACTGCTCAGGTTTGTTGCTATGAACAATCCTAGCAAAAAAAAATTGAACAATGCAATTCACCATTATTGTTATGATAATATATAAGAAAGACTAAATTAATTAGAGAAAAAAAATAAAAAAAACAAACCTTGTCCTAAAGTTCTCAATCTCCTCTATATCATCATTTACTATCAGCTTGGTGACATGGAACGTGTTTGATATCTTCACCTCATCTAAATGCAGAAAAAATGATAAAGCATACTAATATGAAAAATATCAGAGTGGACCAAAAAAAATTTAACATTTAATTATGCATCATACCTCGAAAAACTTTGGCCCGACACATTTGAATAATAACAACTAACGGGTCAAAAGTCTGGCTCTCCAAATAGGGCAAAATAGCATCAACGTAGTCCTCCCACAAAGTGCACGAAATCCGATTATTTCTGTATAAGATAATTATAAAGTAATCAAGAATATTTTAATGTAAATGCACAAATTAGTTATTTCGAAAAAATCCTTATAAACCATTCATATATTTTAAAACTAATTTCACGACAACAATTATTTGTCAAAAAAAATATTTACTAATTAAGGATTAATAATAGTCGAATAGGATTTAGAAGGAAATAATTACTCTAAGTCTTCAAGTGTTATGTCGATGAAACGTGTCATCTTCCCACCATATTCTTTTGTTTGAACTGACTGCATGGCCACTATCCTTCTAATGATATCTGTATTTTTTTTGGGAATATAATTGCAATTACAAATATTATTATGCAGAAAATATTTGATTGTCTACATTTATCATATATCATATAAAAATATATAAAAAAATATTGTTACATACCAAATAGGGCAGTCTCGTCAACCCTCTCAAAGATTGCACAACTCGGATACGATTTGAAAGAATACAACAACCTTGGAAAAGATCGACAAAGAACTTGAACAACATGTGTTTTACCATGAAAATCATCTTGTACCTTGAACTCGTTGTCTTGTATTTGTCAAGATAGTTATACACAATGAAGTCTTTAATTGCATACACGTTTCCCCCTCAACCAGCTTACTTTTAAATTGGGACATATTCAACTTTTTAATGGTACCGTGGATTCTGTCGCCCTGCAATAAAATTTACATAGAATAGGTCATTTAAAAAAAGATATTGAGTTACAATCATAATGAAATGGACTTTTTGGACATACAATAGATCATTAAAATAAAATATTTACAAACCTCTGCGTCGGCCATGAAAAACGCACTATAAACTGTTTATATTATTTGGGTCATTGTAGCCCGGTTTCTCATACGCGCGAACCAAGCGCAGCTTCAGTGCCCATTGATGTTTGCTCATATTAACGTCCTTGATGAGACAGAACAATGGAGCCATGTATGCAGAAATTAGCGAATTTTTGCACAACTTTTATTTTGGGAAGGATATGTAAGCAAATAAATTTGAGTTATTCGAAATTCATATTTATAGAGCAAAATTGAGTGGTTAAATTTGGATAGTTTTTTTCAATTGGCAGTGCCGTTTAAAATATAGCACAGATTTTATGTTCTTTTATTCAATCTCCAGACTTTATGGTAATAATGTATTGAATGGCAAAATTAAGGATAAAATCAATTCACTAAATCTCACCCCAATGTTTAGTTTAATAATATTTTTGATTTTAATAACTGAAGCGTGTATAATCTTGATATATTTTCCATATTAACAATTTTTTTTCCATACATAAAGTTTTTATATATCATAATTCTTGCATTTAAAATTATTGTACTAATTCATAAAATCGAATATTAGTAAAATAATTACCATATCTGTCTATGTTACCAATTGTAAAATTATTGATGAAAACCAATATGAGTTTTTCCATATATCCGAAAATATTTTTTCCATATTACTATATTGTGAGATAAAGTTGACTAATTAGTTTCCAAAAACATTGATTAAACGTGTTTACATTATAATCTTGCCAAAGGAAACATCAATGGCTGAAAACGTTTTTTTTTTAATTATTACACAAAAATATGATAGAAACGTACTTACTTAATTTAGGAGGTGTATTTAGGCGGGAAAAAGTTGGGTTACTATTTATAAGTGACTCTCTTTTTATATATATATATATATAGATTCTAACGAGTTGGCACATCGGGCAAGAATTTTATTGGGTACAAACCATTATTTTTACAATATCTAGTCCATTTTTTCAACAAAGATGAATATCTTGATAAATATAAAAGTGCATTTCTAATAGAAAAAATTTCATCTTTTAAAGTAGTTAAACATGAAAAAATTTACTACCAATAGAAGGTACACAAATATTACTAAGTGATTGTAGACTAGTCGTATTGACACTAGCATTATCAAATGACATTGAAAATTTTTTTGTAACTAAGCCATATTCTTGTAAAATAGTATGAATTTTATGAGAAATATTAATAGCGGTATGTTCAACATTAAAATCTCTATATGCAATTAAACGTTTTTGCAAACGATCAAACGGTCAAACGATCTTGGTCGTTGATCATCAACGGTCAAACAATCTTGACCGTTGATTTTTTTAAAATTTGAATTTGAAAAAAAATAAAAAATTGGCCGGTTTTAACCGAAACCGCCGGTTTACGGTTAAACCCGGCTACCAACGGTCACAAAGTGACCGTTGGCAATTCAAAATTTCAAAATTCAAATCTCAGGTTTTTTTTTTAAAAAAAAATAAGAGTTAAGGTTTACGATTCTGGTTCGAACCGAAACCGGGGACAACGGTTTTCTGAACCGTTGACCCGGTTCGGAACCGCCGTTTTTTCAGTTTGGTTCGAACCGTTGAACACGTCTATACTGGAGGAAGTCATATACCCCTTGAACTTGAAACTGCTAATTCCATTAAAAATTGGACCGAGATTTCATATTCCATATTCCACTGTATTCGATGAAATACCATATGTCACTGTTTTGGTTGAATATCATACGTACAATTTTATATCATAATTACATATAAGTGTCACTCACCAATACAGTATAATAGGAAGTGGAATAAAAAAAGTGTAACGCATTCACTCTGTCGCTCCAAGACCCAAGTCTTTTCAACACCAACTCCCTCAATACAATATGCTAATCACCATTACTAACTCTAACGACAATCTTTGTTTTCTTTTTTGAGGAGAACTCTAACGACAATCTTAATACACATAAAAATTCGACTCTATAAAGAATTTAGAAATAAGATCCATAAACGGGAGCTACAAAAACTCCACATATACTTTGTGTACTAGCTAGGGCTGGGCCAATTTTGGGTCAATCGGCCCAATCGTTGTTTCAAAAGCCCAATTATTTTAATTTTTTCACTTTGTAATTAATTAAACCTCAATTTTTTTTCCCCGCTTTAATTTGAATTAGATCATAATTCGGCATCGAATAAGCATCTCATAGTAAATTTATTTATAATCTTGATCGCGTATCATTTCATTATTTTCATCTACTTACAGTTTATCCAGATCTATAAATTCATAAAACATGAAAGGGGAAAAGTAAAAGGTATAACTAGTTATTCGATTTTCAGCCGTTTGTAAAGAGAAAAGCTCATAGGATCCTAAAAGCGATCAAACTAATCCATCTTTTCACAAAGTTTGACCAAGAGTCTTAATTAAAGTGAAAAACCTTTTGTTTCTTAAGACAATTATTAACCATTAATCTTGTATAGTTAGGCCCAACAAACCCCTCCCAAAAAAAAAAAAAAAGCTGTCTCTTCCACCTAGTCACTATTTCCACCTTGCCCCTCCTTTTTACCATGACCGTAGACCCGAAGTCTATAGACCGGAAGTCTATGGTCTCCGGTCACTAGTCCTCCCCTTTTAGTGGGTGATTCTCTTCCTCCGGGTATGATTCTTCTAAGTTTGACTTGCGGGTTTAGGGGCTGGTGAAAGTGGTGGCAACGATTCTAGAGGTGAATTTGGCGGGGATGGACTGTGATCAGAGGCGGGTGCACAGCCCCCACTATGGGGGCACGTGCCCCCGTCATATTTTTTTTTTTTTTTTTTTTTTTTTTTTGTTTAGTTTTAAAACCTATTAATTAGGAAATTAGGATAAAAAAGCTTGTTCCTATTTAATTTTTTTTATGTACTCTAAAAGTGCACCTATTTTATTTTTGATGTAGTATATAATTGTATTTGTATTGTGAATAGGTTTTTTGTGAGACGGTTGCACCGTACAATACAGATACAAAAAGTAATATTTTTTAATGTAAGCAATAATATTTTTAGTGTAAAAACTAATAGATTGTTTGTATAACTAAAAAAGTATATTCAGACAAACTTTTTACCCTAAAAATATTACTTTTTATACATAAAAGTTTAACTTTTTTCTCCGTCGCTCAGTGTAATCGTCGTACTCGTACACAAGTTTTTACCTTGTTTTGTACCCCCGTAAAGAACTTTTGGGTCTGTCCCTGACTGTGGTGTGGATTTGATGGAGGGAGATGCAGATTTCATGCCCTTTGGTTTTTGTCTTATTTGTAAATGGTTTTTTTTTTGTCCCAATCAGGTGATTTTTTTGTCCCTATAAGTGTTTTTTTTTCTTTTCAATTAAATTTGTCTCTTTTGTGAGATTTTGCTTAGAAGACTCGGATGTGTCATTACCTGACAATATATGACAGAAGTGAGACCCAGTTCTTTGGTACATATTTTGTTCAACGCCTTCCGTTGCGAAGTTCTGAATCTATGGATTAGTTTGATCTGTTTAGGTTTGAAATTTTGTTAGATTTATCTAGGTCTATGATCCGTAGTTTGTAATTGTTTTACATTTGATGTTATAATCAATTGTAAGTTTCTTATATTTAATGTATGAAATTCATTTTGACTCAAAAAAAAATATTAATCTTGTGCTCCTTCTATTCAAGATATGTGATGTTTTGGTAAATAAAAATTCTTTAAAAATATTGGAGAATAGCATCCATATCTTTTAAGATAGGAAAGATTGTGCCAAATCAAAGGGATCCTTAATTGATTAGCATGCATCTTGGGATTGCATCTAATATGGTAGGATTTGATTATGGCAGAGATTGAGATATCTTACAATTATAAGATGATCTCTCCCTCATTCCAACACACACGTTAATTCTAACAAGACAGATATCTCATACATAGAATTTTTCTCTCTACGTTTCTTCTTGGAGAATCACCACCAAGGTCTCCGAGGGTTTAAGGTGTGCAACAATTGTGGGTTCTCTAGTAGTATCCACATCAAGCGGAGTGACGCACGGAGTGAAGGGAAACATACATTCAAGTGCGGTTCGAGAGGGGCTTTGAAAGGCGAGCTATCCGATCTGGCTAACAAAACGCGAACCGGTGAATTCAATCCGCTACCAATCGAAAGGTATCATCGATTCTTAATTATGTGATTATGTGCAAATATGTGCTTATTTGCTTACAGCAGACGAGCTATTGCGCCGTTTCTCGCTTTTTTTTAATGACTGATATATGTATGAGATTCAATTTTTTTTTTTAATAAAAAATTCGAATCTGTTTCTTCCATTTTTATATATGCAATATTAGTGTCAAATTTTAGATCTCATAAAGACGATTAATTTGATATATTATTTGCGCAAAACGGATTTGAAACGAATAAGTTATGGCGATTCAAGGTTTTTAGAGGCAAACCAAAAACTTGCATTGAAATACGTGCCAAGAGGTTTACCTTCAAAATTATGTGGAAAATTTTGTACAAAGCAGGGACAATTGCCGATGCTTGGCTTCAGCGTATTTAATTTTTTTTTTTTAAAAAAAAACAAAAAGAATCTGCGTCATTTTCCGTGCAATAAGGAGGATAAATGCATTGACATATGATTTGGGCTGCTGTATTAATTTGTTCTCTGCTCATGACTATGTGCGATGTTCTAGCGCTACGTATGCATTAATATATATATATATATATATATATATATTCGTATGACAAATTTTATTCTGTTTTTTCTCAGAATTATTATTTGATAATCTGTTCATGGATTAATTGCTATATGCAATTTTATGTGCACGGGTTTTGGACATTTTTGGATGCTCATGTTTATATGCTTAGTTAGTTAATTATTTGAGAGGTAATTTTTGAAGACGGTGGTGATACAAAGTCCCAAATTATTTTTTTAGATTCTTGTAGTAGGTCCGCAATAAATTGTAATTTTTTTATTAGGACTCATGTATTAGAGGGGCCGTTTTTTTTATGGCTATGTATTTTTTGGGTATGTTTTGTTAATCACCACCGTAGGCCAAAAATTATCTCGACGTGAGCATCAAATGTCACCCAATTATTTCTTATATGCGATGTATGTATGGATTATAATGGACAATGTTTCTATTCATGGATTATTTAAATTTTTATTATTGTCTTCAACTTGATGGAAGATGATTATAAGCTTTTTTTGCTTAATTTTCGATCTCATTGATTTGAAGAACATAATAAAATTTTATTTGAATCAGAATAGAAAATTTTAAATTAGACAAGTACCTAACAAATTGTGCGTTATATACAAAAGTGATGGATGCCCAAATAGCTTTTTCTCGATCTTTTGGCTCGCAAACTTGATGGCGTAACTATGCTATGTGGCATAGAAAAGTTCAATTTTTGCCGCACATGAAAATCATTGACCATCTCACCACCGGAGATATGGCTATGCCTATTGAGCGAGAAAATGGATCCAATGCCCAATATCGCCGCGATCCGGACGCTGCATAATAAGTGGGTAGATCGGGATAGGAGTGCGCGCTTATACTATGTTGAGCCGCATGCACGACCATCCCGATCCGTGAGTTTGAAAAGTATCCAACGGCTAAGGAGCGTGGGAAGGCTTGAAGGTCACATACATTGACGACGACAAGAACGAGATCGGGGCTTTAACCCTCAAGTTTAACCAAGACGTATTGACCCCAAACACACGATGAGCCAGCATCTTGATGTGATGAAAGATATGTTTCGCGAGCTTCAAAATGCTGGAAATGAGATCACTGATGAACAACAAGTTTTGGCAGTCATAAGGTCGCTACCTGAGCAGACCTGGGGACACGTTAAGCTTGTGCTCATACACAACGAGCAAATCCAAACTTTTGACAGCGTCGCTAGTCATCTTAGGCTTGAGGCTGACCGTCGAGAGGCGGAGCGAGCACAAACAGCTGCTCTTGTCGCACACATTGGACAACGCAAGCCCCCCAAAGGCAAACGTTGGAACAAGCCGAAGGGTGCTGGACAGAGTGGTGCCAAAAACCAAAACTTGGGCCCACAAGGTGAAAAAGCCACGAAACGTCAACGTGGTAAAAGGGGCGGAAAGAAAAAGAATGCATGCTTTAACTGTGGAAAACCGGGTCACTTTGCTCGTGATTGCACTGAGCCAAAGAAGGTAAGACCCGCTTCTAGCTCTTTTTGACTCTTTTGTTTGTTCACATATTTTTGTTGCTAATTCTCTCCATGGTTGGATTGTAGACACAGGAGCAACCAAACATGTAACAAGAGATAGAGCAGGTTTTGTAGATTACCATCGAGTGCCAAGATGCGGCCATTACATTGCTATGGGAAATGGCGCATTGAGGAGGAGGTTGTTGGAGTTGGGTCATACCACCAAGCTCAAGATCGGGCGCGAGCTACTCCTTAGTGATGTGCTTTATGCACCCAAAGATTCGATGTAATTTACTTTCGGCCAAAGACTTTTAGGACATGGTTTTTCTTTCTTGTTCGATCAAACTCAGTTATCTATTTTTCTTGGCAATGACCTTTATGGCGTAGGATTTATTAGTAATGGATTTTTCATATTGGAACTATCCAGTGAATGCATTTCTTTTGTTTCTTCATCTGTTGATGTTATTTCTGAATCTGTTAAATGGCATGCGAGGTTGGGACACATAGGACAAGAAAGATTGACTAAAGCAGCTCGAGAAGGTCTTTTAGGCCGGCCGCTAAAGTCAACCTTCCCGTGTGTGAACCATGCCCCTGGCGGGAAAAGCTCGGAAGCCTTTTGGTAAGGCAAAGAGGGCTACTCATCCTCTTGAAATAGTCCACTCAGATATATGCGGGCCTATGAACGTGAGGGCACAACACGGTGCATCTTATTTTCCCACTTTCATTGATGATTATTTCGCTTATGGGTCAAGATATCTCTTGTCTCATCGGTCGAAGCGCTTGTCCTGTTTTAAGCGATTCTCGCCGAGGTTGAGAACCAAAGATAACAAAACCTCAAAGTTTTACGATCGATAGAGGCGAGAATATTTGTCGATCGGTTGCATAATTATGTGAAGAAAAAGGAATTATAAGACAATTGTCCATTCCATATACTCCGCAACAAAATGGGGTTGCAGAGAGAAGGAATAGGACACTTCTGGAAATGGCCAGATCAATGATGGCGCAAACTAATCTTCCAATATCTTTTTGGGGAGATGCGATTTTGATCGCCGCTTACATATTAAACCGTGTGCCTTCAAAGTCAGTTCCTACAACACCATATGAGTTATGGAATGGCAGAAAGCCTAATTTAGAAGGCTTGCGTCCTTGGGGGTCGGCTGGTTTTGTTCACAACAATTCTCATAAGCATAGAAAGCTTGGTCCTAGGGCGATCAAACATGTCTTTATAAGATATTGCAATCACTCGAAAGGCTATGGGATGTATGGTGAACATCCTGATGGAGGAATGACTGAGATTGAATCCCGCGATATTAACTTCCTCGAGGAGGAATTTCCAACAATGGAGAAGAAGAGGAATCTAGAATCGATGAGTTGCAAGATCCCATAGACAATACCACGCTTCCTGGCGAGGGTGAGACTTCAAAATCTCATCCACTTATCGATGGGGACAATGACAGTGGTCCTAGAGTCAGTGGAAGTGACCCACTGGACAAAGACTCTCAAAATCCACTTATGCGTAGAAGCAATCGTGGAATAGTACCCTGACGACGTTTTGAAATTGAGGGGGAATCTTTCATGTGTGCTTCTATGGATATTGATGAGTGACCCACTTATCAAGAGGTCACATTTCTCCTAATGCTAAAGAGTGGATAATTGCTATGGAGGAAGAGATGAGCTCGATGGCTAAGAACCAAGTTTGGGAGCTAGTTGATCTTCCACCTGGACGTAAGACCATTGGGAACAAATGGGTTCTTAAGGTCAAGCGCAAGGCAGATGGGTCGATCGACAAGTATAAAGCTCGTCTTGTGGCGAAGGGCTATACTCAAATAGAGGGTGTAGACTACGAAGAGACATTCTCCCCGGTGGTGAGGTTTGCCTCAATTCGCCTTATTTTGGCCATTGTCGCCCACCTTGATCTGGAATTATTCCAGATGGATGTGAAGACATCATTTCTCAATGGAGAACCGGATGAAGAGATCTTTATGGAACAACCTAAAGGGTTTCAGCAGAAGGGACAAGAGCGCAAAGTTTGCCACTTAAAGCGTTCCATTTATGGACTGAAACAATCATCCAAACAGTGGTACTATCGATTTCATCGAGCTATCACATCGATAGGCTTTACGATGATCGAGGAAGACCACTGTGTGTATGTCAAGAGAAGTGGGAGAAAATTCTTGATTCTCTCACTGTATGTGACGATATTTTATTGGCTGGAAATGACATGGAGATGATTGTCGCCACACAAGAGTGGTTGTCCTCTACATTTGAGATGAAGGACATGGGAGAAGCAAAATACATACTTGGTGTTAGGATACACCGAGATCGTTCTAGAAAATTATTGAGTTTGTCTCAACAGACTTACATCAATAGGATTCTAGAACGGTTTCGTATGCATAATGTTAAACCTGTTGACACACCCATGGAAAAGACTTGTGTTCTCAGCAAAGATTTATGCCCAAAAACAGATGAAGAAAAGAAATGCATGGCTAAGGTTCCATATGCAAATGCGATAGGGAGTCTGATGTACGCAATGATGTGTACCCGACGCACCTATGTTTTGCAGTTGGGATGGTGAGCAGATATCAAAGTAATCCCGGACGCGCTCATCGGGTCGCGGTCAAGAGGATACTTAGATATCCGAAAGGGACAAGTGATTTAGCTTTATGCTATCATGGGGGTAGTTTAAAGTTGGTAGGTTACAATGATGCCGATGGATCGGCGGATAGAGATGAACGCAAATCCACATCGGGATATGCATTCATATTGGGAGGCTACTGCTATCACTGGGTGTAGTAAGCAGCCTTGTATATCTTTATCCACCATGGAAGTTGAATATGTTGCTTGTACGCCGATCAAGAGGCAATCTGGTTGAGAAGATTTCTTCGAGTCTGCGCAGATTACAGCGCATGTTAATGATGCAGCTTGTTGTCTATTGTGATAACACGCCCGCACTAAAGCATATGGTAAGGATCCCAAGTACCACGGGAGGACCAAGATATCGACACCGATATCACTTTATTCGAGAGAGTATTGCGCAAGGTCAAATAGTTCTCGGGCATATTCCTATCGGGCGACACATGGTCGCCGATCCTTTACTAAGCCTTTGCGCAGAGACGTGTTCCAAAGGCATGTTAGAAGTATGGGACTCGTGTAGATTTGAATTTGTGGGCTGTATGCACATTTTATTGATTAATAAGATTTATTGTTCTTATTAATTTGTTAGTGTCTTGTGTTTAATGATTGATAATGTCACTGACTTAGATTGCCTACTCACACGGGTAATCGCCTTGGCGCTTTGATAGCGAGCAAGATGAGACTCATTGATCTTGTTCGCACCAATGAGAGGGATGCGATCGATCGCCTTTACGCAAGGAACAACATGAAAGGACAAAAGTTTAACCATAGTCGTCTTGGCATGAGGCCAAGATGAGATCATACTTGATCAAAATGGAGTGCGTCCAAACTTCATAAAAGTCTGTTTGTAGCCGAGTGTGTGAATTATTATAAGATGTTGTGGGGACCGACTTTTGTAATGCGCAGGTCAGGCACTGGATGAGCGACTGGACTAAGACTCGTATGATGTTTAGAGCGTGGCATGCCCGAATTGAGTGGGAGCTCCATCATAGCATGTATTCATACTACATGTGCTTTGCGACGACCTTATAAGACGAGTGACTGAATGGATCCCTGCTTCGTCACTGTGTGAGCTCTTATTGTGTTTATTAGTGCCCTTTGGGACTCTGGACTTTGTCATGATGTGTAAGCTTGATGAAGCTACTTTAGCATGTGTCCAATGGCCAAGATTGATTCGGCCCATCGGAGCATGACTAGGAAAGTCGTCAAGACCAAGCCGATTGACATAAGAGGCCGAGGAAAAACTAAGTTGGTAACGCACTATGTTCTATGGCTCATAGCCGGCCGACTAAGTCGAAAAGATGTTTTGACATACCATGAGCATAGATACATATTGGGAGGTCAAGCATGCTCTATCTATTGAGGGGTCAGAGATGCTTGATTTGGTGCGACCACATAGTTTGGGGTACATAGCGAGTCTCCTGAGTTGAAGAGTTATGTTAGTTGGGTGATGACTTAATATAATTCTCCTCATTTGTTCCTTTTTCGCTCTCGCTTGGTCGCACACCTTATTCCTTGTATGAAAGAAGGCACGTGAGATGAGAATTATGGGAATGGGATTCGAAAGAGTCGGATCAGATATGTATGAGTGGGAGATATTGGAGAATAGCATCCATATCTTTTAAGATAGGAAAGATTGTGCCAAATCAAAGGGATCCTTAATTGATTAGCATACATCTTGGGATTGCATCTAATATGGTAGGATTTGATTATGACAGAGATTGAGATATCTTACAATTATAAGATGATCTCTCCCTCATTCCAACACACACGTTAATTCTAACAAGACAGATATCTCATACATAGAATTTTTCTCTCTACGTTTCTTCTTGGAGAATCACCACTCAAGGTCTCCGAGGGTTTAAGGTGTGCAACAATTGTGGGTGCTCTAGTAGTATCCACATCAAGCGGAGTGACGCACGGAGTGAAGGGCAACATACATTCAAGTGCAGTTCGAGAGGGGCTTGTAGGCGAGCTATCCAGATCAAGGGCTAACAAAACGCGAATCGGTGAATTCAATCCGCTACCAACTGAAAGGTATCATCGATTCTTAATTATGTGATTATGTGCAAATATGTGCTTATTTGCTTACAAAAAAGAATGGCGTTTTGACATTTTCTAAGTTGGTGAGAAAATAAAAAATCCCAAATTATCTTTAAATATATAATTTTTTAAATTATACTAATGTCTAAATTTATTTTGTTCCAAAACAATATGTATAATTAGTTAAGTGTATATTGGTTATTTTAATATAGTTCTTCGTACGTATATTTTTTTTGAAAACATCATTTATTTTGGATAGGAGAAGTATAATTCATTTGCACTTTCTTTTAAGAACATTCAGAGAATTCGAACCTTTGATATTTGGGTTTGATAATAAAAAGCCTTTGTCAGCAATCGATCAATCAAGATTATTAAATAATTAAGGACATAGATTTTCCCTTCTCAATAAATAAATTCATAGATCTAAGTCTGACCATTAATCAATTAATACTCTATTAGTACTTAATTGTTTAATGTTGTTGTAGTCATAGATCTGCGTGAAGCTCTGGTAAACGACAAGAATTCCTATAGAATCTCTTTGAACTTTGTGTCTTTTTGCTTGCAAAACCACAAGTTGGTCAATATGTATTTTAGTACAAAATTCTATGATTAGCTATCGATCTATGTATCCATTCACAATATAATAAACTTATGTAAAAATAAAAAGAATGGAAAAACGAAGTATATATGCATGTTACTATGTTTTGTGATTTACAATTTGATTTGACTAAATCCGTGAAACGGATCGTCCAACACAAACCCGATTCACACCCACCCCAACTCAAGAAAAAAAAAACGTAAAAATTGCGAAACCTACAAAATTATATCGGGGCATTTGAGAGGATTGCAACTGTTTCAATACATCAGATGACTCTTGAAAGTTTTTGAGGTCCCAAAACGTTCGTTTTAGTAAATGTCAGAGAAAGTGTTAAATCAGATGTTGTAACACTTTATGGAACATGCAGCGAAAAAAAGAACACACGAAGTAAAAATTTATCTACGAGTTAAATATAACAACTCTAAACGCAATGCCCTTTTTGTAAAGACATAGATGAGATATGCTTCAAGTTCAACTGTGCTTGTTTAATTTTAGCATTGTTGCAACCTTCCTTTGTATATCTAACGAATTTCCCAATTTATGTTGGTTTATGATGAGCATTATATTGTGATGGGTCATTTCACTCATTTGGGGATCAATGGCATTTGAACTGAAAATCGGGAGTCCGATTCATGTAAATAATCAATCTAATGTGTTACTTTTAATCAAAATTTATTGTTCTCAGGCAAGTTGCAATAAGTTTTTATGTGTTGTTTACTTGGATATGATCTTCTATTACAAAATGGTGTTTCATCTTGTTCCTCGCATTTTTACTTTATTTTCTTGGCATAGTTTGAAACTCCATTAATGGTAATTTTAAGTTTTAGGTCAAAATTTTTTTTCCACTCCTTTAAACCTTTGGTTTTGCTAGGAAAATAAAGAGAAAAGAAGAAAAAAAAAAACGGAGGAGACTAGGAAGAGAAATAAAAAAGAGAAAAATTCAAGAGGATCCGGACAAAGACACTCCAACAATCAAGAAGATCCCAAGATATAGAGAAGATATTAACATGATTGAGAAATCCATATCGTAGCAGGTTCGGGTACCCAGTAACAGTGACGTATCTAGGGGCCAACCGAGCCCTGGGCCCCCCTTTTTCCTAAAAAATATTGTATGTAAATTTTTTTAAAATATTTAATTTTTATATGATTTTTCTTTTAAATTTTATTTGGTCCATCCCAATTTCGTGTATCGGCTCATCCCCATTTTATTCTTGACTACGCCATTGCCTAGTAAGATAGAACACATCTCGATATTTTAGGAAAATAGATATGCCTCGAAATCTACTTTCCTTATCCAAAAATATCCAGTGAATCTATGGTTTTCTCACAAAATAATTCATAGTCTTTCGCATCACGGATATAGCCTCCAGGTCTTCGAAGGCTAGATATGCCACTTACATCCGAGTTGCAGTATTCCAGGAATCCATCAGGTCAGTCAACCCAAACCTGTGTGTATCAGATCTATCAAATGAACCGAGTTTGCCAGCCCAACATAGCTAATGTCATATCGATGTTAGATCTTATTTTAAAAATAAACTATTGAAATGATTGGATAAAATAAGATGAAAGAGTTTATAACATGTTAATAATGATATTTTTGTAATTAAAATGACCAATCTGAAAGAATGTTGTTGGAATAAGATCATATTTTAAAAATAAGGCAGGACCTCCTCCAACTTTTCTAAAAGAGCTTATAAATTCCTGGGGCTTGTTTGTTTATGTTTCTATGGTCCATTTCCAGTTTCTAGAGTTGAAAATAAAATTTTGACAATTTATTGGTTTTCGTGTGAAAATTGGAATTATATTTGGTTGAATGAATTGAAATATGTTTTATATAGGGTTGTAAATTAGATTTTGTTTGGTTGATTAGTTTTGAAATATTATTTTATGTATATAATGATTGAAAACTTGATAGTGGTGGGTCCACTTTCAATATTTTAATTTGATTATATAATATTATATTTGTAAGATTATATGTGGTAGGTCCCATTAGATAGATATAATTTAAAAATAGTAATATTTTAAGTAGATAGAGTTGATAGTTGTGGGTCGCATATGTATAGTTGGGTTAAAATATGAGAATAGTAATTGATAAGTGATGTAAGATAGTCTATAGGTTTGACAATAAAAATTATAGGTTTGAGATGTTCTTTTAGGTGAAAATAGAAAATGAAAATGATGATTTCTATTAGAAATTTTATGGACAAACATGATTCCACTTTTATGAATAGTTGGAAAATGAAAATAGGCTCTTGGAAACATAAACAAACAAGCTCACATCTTATTTTGGAAGCTTATAACGTCTTTCAAAAATGTTTACCAAATACTTTTAGAGAGCTTAGAGGTTGTATGGTTTTCTTCTCATTGGAGATTTTTCAACTTTTTATTGTCTAGGATATATAAATCATGTTTGTTTTGCTCAATCTCATTAGAAATATTCTATTTCCAACTTCTCATTTTACCATCTCAACTCTGTATTCTAAAGTCTCACATCTATATACCCAATTTTCAACATATACTACATCACTTAGTCCCATTACACCACTATATACTCAATTTTAATCTTATATATATTACATAATTGAGACTCACACTACCACCACCACATCCACATAAATTATTATTTCTAAATTAAATATTCAATGTGAGCCCTATCACTATCAATTCTATACAATTTTATATTATTACTTTTCTACCAACATCAGTCACGCGGGTCTCACAACTTATATATATATATATATATCATCATTTTATCACAATTTTCAATAACAAAATTCAAAATAACATTCTAAACCAAACATATTTTCAAATTTTCACTCTATAACTTCTATATCAATCATTTTTATAACCAAACATATTTTCACTTTTGCACAATTTTCAATAAGACTTGAGAATTTGTCTCAGTGGGATGAAAATGACTTTTCTCATTTGAATGAAAATCACACAGCCTGAACCAGAGACCCTTAGTTTGACATGATATAAATCGAGGGATATGCACGAGTAGCAGCATTGCAAGGGAGAAGACCAACAGGATACGAACCCAGAAACAGGCCTTGTAATATTTCAGCAAAGAACTATGACTACACAGATTTGAACCCACGACGTTAGAGCACCACATCCTTATCAGTTATTACATCGCCACTTACCAACTCGTCTGTGCGCCTGAAGGCTTTAGCCAGACACTCTTGATTCATTGACATGTAGCTTAACAACATTTAAAATGTAGAAGGTTTATCCTATTTATATGTTCTCTTATTATTATTTTTTTACCATTTTTCATTTGATGTTTCAAATTCAATACATCAATCAGATTAATGTCATATAAAATGATTTCATTATTATACATACCGACGGATCCAGGAGGGCCACTGCCCCTCAAAAATTTTCCAAAAATTCCCCCCCCCCCCCCTCACACAAAAAAAAAATATTTTACAAATTATTTTTTAAAAGGTAAAATAAATGAATTAATTTACAATTGCCCCCCAAAAATTTCCAAATTTTTTTTCCACCACAAATGTTCCAAATTATTTTTTAAAATATAAAATAAATGAATTAATTTACAATTTCCCCTCCAAAATTTGATAATAACTTTAAATAATTGTATTTTATAATATAAAAAGCCATTAACTATGGTTAGTATATGTAAAAAAAAAATCGCATGGGCTTCAATTTATAAACTCGGTCCATTTTTCGCCCCCCCAAAGCCGGATTCCTGCGTCCGTCACTGATTATATACTTAATATTTTAATTGGTGTATAAGATAATTTATTATTATATACATGACATTTATTTGGTGTATTGGAAGATAAAATGTAGAAAATAGATTCATTCGTTCTCCACCGTCCCAGGCTCCCAAGATTTTTTTACCCTCTTAAAAAAAGCATGATATAAAAATACGTACAGCGTTTCAGTTCTGCAGGCTGATATGCCACGGTAAGATGTTGCATGAGCGCCACAAAACAATGTCCATTTTTCCGTGACTGTACCACAAAGTTACAAATCTTTACCACTTTCAATTCTCAGATGCTATATATCATCGAATTTACCAAAAAAAAAAGAAAGAAAAACTATGTAATTAAAAATAAGAAACGTACACATAATACTCTTAACCAACAAAAAAAATTAAACTTTATTTAATATAAAGCCAACTCATTATGAGGATTGCTTAGTAGCCAAGTCATAACACTTATGATCGATCAATCAACTTTTTGGCTTCGTCTGAGTTGGTGATGCACGCGGAAGCTTAACGAAAATAAAGAATGCACACAAAGTAATCTTAAATACGTAAATAATGTAAATAAGTTTTGAAAAAGAGATAAATCTCAAAATTTAATAATATTCAATCTCCCTAAAAATAATAGTAAAACAACTATTTATAAAACTAAACTAAAAGTCCTAACTTAAAACATTAAAAGATAAACCAGAATAACAGACTCCTAAACACAAATCACTTCCTAAAATATAAGATAATGTAAAATCCTAAAACATAATAAACTAGATATTATCTCTATTAGTCGGGCATTAAAATTGGACCCCTTTTTTGATACAAACTTAAAGAAAACATAAAACGGTAAAAGAAAAAAGAGTTAACTATATAAAGCAATTTTATACGTCTATTATAGTTGAAATAATATGAAATAAACAATCCAAATAAACAAGAAAACCTACTCATTCTGTATAAAAGAATTACTTTGTTCTACTTATATTCACTTTTTTAGTTTATCTTTAAATTACATATTCAATCCAAATAAGCCCCCTAAAAAAACATTTGCTACCAATTTTGCCCTCCAAGATTTTCAAGGAAAAAAAAAAAAAAAAAAAAGGTGAAGGAGGGAGAGAGAGAGAGAGAGTATATGGGAAATGGAAAAGTGAGGCAGAGTGGGATTCCGTGGCCCTGGAAACATGTGAAATCACATCACCTCCAACTTTTCCTTTTTACCTTTAACGTAAGGACAACTCTACTGTGCTTTCTGACACACAGTACCCTAGATATACGAGTCCTTTGGCACCTATATCCCTCACATTTCTCCTCCAAATATCGTACTACTTCCTTGTTAGTTGTTATACGCGAGTTGAATGGGCCGGGCCGAGCCCATCGGAGTTTTGAAGAACTTCGGGCCGGGTTAACTCGGCCTATTTTGATCGGGCCGTTGAGACAATTGGCCAGTCCAATCCATATATGCAATTTTTGTGCAAAAAAATCGGGACGGGCCAAATCCGTCCCATCGGGCCGGCTCAAATAAGCCCCGCTTTTTCCGAACCTAAAACCATGGCACAACCCGAATTACATCTCGGGTCGAACTTTATTTTGCCACACCTAGTTATACTTCATAGTAACAGAGTAATACATCAGATGTAATATTTACTATAAATTTGCATGCAATGCATGATCTACGATAGTTATTCACATGAAATATAAAGTTATAAAATATTTTATCACATTATTATTTATTGAATAATATATACGAAAGGTACATTGTATAAAAATATGATATTTTTTTCGACTCATTTTCCAGAATCCGAAGAATTTTATTACTATAGTTATGTGGTACGACATACTGCCGTTTACAAGGATATTACTATGAAACCTAGAGCTGTCAAAATGTTCGGCCCGACCCATAGGACAAGATAAAAAAAATCATCTCGGGTCGGACTAAACAGTAATTGGGCCGCTAAAATTGGAGCCAATCCCAAGCTCATCCCATGAAATTACACTTTAATTCGGGTCAACTGGGCCGGTCCAATTTTTCGGGCCGAAAAAATGTAGCCTAGTCCGGTAAAAATACCGGGCTGTTCGTACCGACTCACCGGGCGGGGATGAAATTGACAGCTCTACTATGGAATACCTTTTACAAGGATATTACATAAAGGAATGCAAGTTATACACCGTTTATAAATTTATTACTTTGGCAAAAAAATTATTAAGTGCTATAAATTATTGGTAATTATGAATATAAACAATGAATATCATATCTATTCTACACACACATATACATATATATATATATACATATATATATATATCCAGAGGACTGCACTAATAAATTATAGTACTTAATAATATATGTATAGAAGAGATATACTACTAATAATATTGGATTCATTAGCACCTGCCATGCATAATTTATTGTATAGTTACAGGTTACTCATTAGTCATTGCCATGTCAATGGAAAAAGACATTCGGTGCAAACATTAATTGAAGAATATTCTATTCTATTCTTCTCAGATTTATTTATTTTAAATGTCTTCAATAAAAATTTATATCCTAAAAATATTTTTTTCCCCACTCTCACATATTTCAATTAAAATAATGACTATCAATCTTAACTTAAACACTATTTTTAAATAATACTACAAAAATATATTAAATATTTTTACCTTTTGAATTATTGTCTATAGTTTTATATGGGATGAAACTAGACATATAGTTATGTATTCTTTCCCACCAAAAAGGAAAATAGAGTCACATGGTATTGCCTCACTTTTCAAATGTCCACTTGCCGTTAACATCAACTTTGGATACCGAATCTAAGTACGTACTAAATTGAATTTGATATGATGCAAATGTGAAAAAGTATGGCTCATTATGATATTGCACCGTACCACGTTAAATATATGTTTTTTTTTGCTATGAAAATTATAACTTAAACATTTATATAAGAATCACAGTAAAAAAAATAAAAAAAATCACGCAGACTTATATGAATTGACGAGTGATGGCTATTTAATATTCGAATAAACCAAAACATACCGTCCTATTAATTTTAAGTTGTTTGCATTTTATATAATTTTAATAGTTAACTGATCTGGATAGTCTTGTATGTTTAATTTAATTTAATAAATAATCCTTACTGCGCTCGTCTATATATTCCCTCTCACAATACATATTTTCTTATTAGTTTCAAAATTTAACACAAGTAGCATGTTTGGATTCAATTTTGAAAAATGTAATTTTTTATTGTTTAGAAACCTTATTGCGTAGAGTTTTTTTTTCTATATTTTCTTTCCAATTCCACGTGTAATTTTAATTTTTAACTTTTCTTCTAAGAATTTAAATATAAAGAAAATTAATCAATAAAAATCATGCTTATTTAAAGCAAACTAATTTAAGAATAGTAACTAATACCAATATTGTAAGAAGCGTTAGGCGCTAGTCTCGACAGACTGGGGCCTAGCGCCTAGGCGGAGCCTTGTTGGAGTTAGGCGGGGACCAATCAGAAAAAGATGTAGGCGGACAAGGGAGCCTAACACTTAGTCGAAAGCTAATCGGGATTTGGCGGGAATTTTTCCAACAAAGATTAAAACCACCCAAACATAATGAAACCACGCATTCAATATTAATATATTGCAAAATAATAAAATTTATTTAAAATTTAAAAAAAAAATAAAAAACCACACCATAATTAGGGGAAATTGTTTAAATATAGTGAAAATAAAAACATATTGTCAAAATAGGGTAAAAATGGGATGGGTTGTGTATTTACTCGTTGGCAAGATACAATAAGCTGCCAAGCTATTTTTTTTTTATTTTTTAATATCTTTGGCACATTATATGCGCCAAAGAACGTTAAGGGGTAGGGTAGGGGTGAGGTGAAATGGGGTGGGGTGGGGGTGAATGGGTGGCGCACCTCACTTGTGCGCCACCCAAACAAATTTTGTTGGGGGTGGGGTGGCAGGCAGGGGTGGGGTGTGGGGAGTGGAGGTGGGAAAGCTTTTTTTATTATTTAATTTAATAATAAATTAATGATTATGCAATAAATTAATTCATATGTAATTTTTTCGTTTTTTATCTGTTTTTAACGTGTAATATATCAAATTAATTATTTTTTTACGATCTTCAATTTGATATCCATATTGCATATTTTTGCAAGAAGATAAATACATAGTCATAAATTGGTCTCGATTTGATAAGATTATTCTTACGTGATACACGTATTGTAATTAGAATTCGACAAAAATTAGGGGTATTGTCGAATTCTAATTACAATACGTGTATCGCGTAAGAATAATCTTATCAAATCGAGACCAATTTATGACTATGTATTTATCTTCTTGCAAAAATATGCAATATGGATGTCAAATTGAAGATCGTAAAAAAATAATTAATTTGATATATTACACGTTAAAAACAGATAAAAAACGAAAAAGTTACATATGAATTAATTTATTGCATAATCATTAATTTATTATTAAATTAAATAATAAAAAAAGCTTTCCCACCTCCACTCCCCACACCCCACCCCATGCCTGCCACCCCACCCCCAACAAAATTTGTTTGGGTGGCGCACAAGTAAGGTGCGCCACCCATTCACCCCCACCCCACCCCATTTCACTTCACCCCCACCCTACCCCCTAAACGTTGCTGGCGCACATATAATGTGCGCCAGCATATTAAAAAAAATAAAAAAAATAGCCTGACCCAGTTATTGTATGCGCCAACGAGTAAATACGCAACCCATCCCATTTTTACCCTATTTTGACAATATGTTTTCATTTTCACTATATTTAAACAATTTCCCCCCATAATTAACTGAAACTAGGTTAAAGCTTTTTCTTACTTTTATTTTGTCCTATAAAACCCCCATCAAAACCCCATCCAACAAGTCCCTTAATACAGGGTAACAAACAGCCCTTTAGCTTCACACAAATACTGCTTCATTATTATTCTCCACTGAACCATCTTCTTCTTCTTCTTGTAGCTCACTCACAGACTCAGCCATGGAAATAATGCTGAGACATTTCCTCTTTTTGCTGTTTCTCTCCATCCTTACCCTCCACATTTCAGGTACATTTTTCAAGCAAAAACATCTTCTCATTATACTTGCTAAAAAAACCCCCACAAAATATAACATATTGAAGCACATTCTTATTTCTTTCATGATTATGTTCTTCTGTTTCACCTTCCGATCCACATTATCCAAGCAAAATTAGAAAACCCTTTTTGTTTTCTCAGTTTCACTTCTTTGTAAATCATGCTTATTTCACCCCATCCCCAAATCCCCAAAAGGGGAAAATCAGAGAATGTAAAAAGATATACATCTAGTCCAATTTTAATACAAGCATAACCCCTAAATCCCACTTAATATCTCAACAATAAAACTAATATAATCATTTTATTTTAATTTTTGTAATTTTATTTGGCAGTGGAGGTCTCAGGTACAACAATGACGCTGTACAACAAATGCAGCCACCCTGTTTGGCCAGGCATCCAACCAAGCTCTGGAAAGCCGGTTCTGGCCAAGGGAGGATTCAAGTTGCCGCCAAACAAGTCCTACACGCTCCTACTCCCGGCGGGATGGTCGGGCCGCGTGTGGGGCCGCCATGGCTGCTCCTTCAACACCGCCGGACACGGCCGCTGCGCCACCGGTGATTGCGGTGGAGCCCTTTTCTGCAACGGCATTGGTGGGACCCCTCCGGCCACGCTTGCTGAGATAACCCTTGGTAATGAGCAGGATTTCTATGACGTCAGCCTTGTGGATGGCTACAATCTCGCCATTTCCATCACGCCCTTCCGCGGCTCAGGTATACGAAATGTTTTTTTTTTTAAATGGTTTATTCTTGATTATTTGCTCCAAATATTACATGTCTAATTTTAATTTTTACTTACTATTTTTCTGGGTTTTTTGTATACCTTACAATAGAGTAGCTTGGGCCTTGGATCTTCTATCGCAGTAAGGAAAAAACGTCGGTTGTAAAAATCCCTCTTTAGCCCCGATTAATCCCTGTGTAGGCGATAGACTCCCCTTGTCCGCCTATATTTTTCTTCTGATTAGGTCTCATTTAACCCCCTAGGCACTAGGCCTCAGTCTGCAGCCCGGCTAGCGCATGTCGCTTTTTTACAACATTGGTGAGAAAATGTGGATGTTATATTTCTACTGGAAAACATTATTACAAATTTAATTATGGGAGGTATTATATATGTTGTGATTACATAGATCCATTTTGTGTGTCTTTCTTCAGGGTTCTCAAATTAATTCAAAAAAAATAGTTGAAAGTGATTCAATGCCTTTTCTTGTCATCTAACTGCCATCTTGCAATAAAGTTTCTGTGACAGGGTCCATGTATAAGGGCACTATACATTATTATTTTTGTTCTTTATTATTTCAAATGCTGAGTTGTGAATTTAGCAATTTCCTGTAATCGAGAAAGAATCTTATAAACTACTACATCTTATACATCTTATAAGATCTTTTTGGTGTGCTTTATAAGATTTTAGTCTTATTTTAAAAATAAGCGGTTAAAGTGTTTGGATAAAATAAGATGAAAGAACTTATAATATGTTAGTAATGACATTTTTGTAACTAAAATGGCCAAAGTGAAAGAATATTGTTAAACTAAGATCTTAGGTTGAAAATAAGGTAAGATCTTCCACCTTTTTTAAAAAGAGCTTATAAGCTCATAACATTACCAAACACTTTTAGAGCTTATAAGCTTTCGAACATCTTATAAAATGTTTCAAAGAGCTTGTAAGCTTCAGCTAAACACCTCCTGAATCTTTAACTCCGTGAAATTGGCAATGTGGAATCATCTTGTTCTGTAACGATCTCTCGATCATTTGTATTGCATTAGATACAAATATGTGGATTGATGTACCCTGCTATGAATCTAATTTGTTTGCTTTGTTTTCCCTACCTGAAATTGAATCAAATATTTAGAAATTAAAACATAATACCCCTTTGTTTTATAGCAATATGGACCTTTTACTTGAATTTCCTGGAAAATATGAAAAATTGGAAGAAAACGAAATGAATCAGTTAATTACCATCTTCGTCGATCACACATCAACTTGTGATTTCCTCAAGGAATTATATATACTTAGTTTAGTATATCATAGTAACATCTTTATCTTGCAGGGAAATGCAGCTATGCCGGGTGTGTTAGCGACCTAAACCTGATGTGCCCGGTCGGGCTTCAGGTTCGTTCTCACGACAAGAAGAGAGTGGTCGCGTGCAAGAGTGCGTGTTTCGCCTTCAACTCCCCCAGGTACTGCTGCACCGGTAGCTTCGGCAACCCACAATCGTGCAAGCCGACAGCATATTCTCGGATTTTCAAAGCGGCCTGCCCTAAGGCGTACTCTTATGCTTATGATGATCCAACCAGCATTGCAACTTGCACCGGCAGTAGCTATTTGCTCACTTTCTGCCCTCATCATTAGAGCCATATTTGCCTTTTCTTTTTAATTAGAAATCTTATGCCTTATCTTAATTTAGCTATATTAGCTAGTATAGTGTATGAATTGCTGGAGGTGGACAATGGAATTTGGTTAGTAATTTTCTTATGTTTGTTAATGGTTCTGTTCAATGGTTGGTCATTTCTTGTGTGGATTACTATGTTGTAGTTTTTAGGGAAATTACAAAAGCTACCCCTGTAGTTTGGGTTAATTACAAAAAGACCCACAATTTTTGAAAATTACAAAAAACTCTGCCAGGTGTTTAATTCTGTATTACACTTACTCTTCTCATAAGCAAAAACATTTCAAACATCCCTTTTACATTTGTAAAATATTGTGATTACCCCCTTACATTTATACAAAATCAAACTTCAATGGATTTTTTGTAATTTTCAAACATCTGTGATTTCTTTTGTAATTATTTGAATCCTCAGGGGTAGGTTTGGTAATCATCCATACTTTTTACTAGTCTCTTGCTTTCGTTTACTGGGCTTAAACTTGAGCTACATTTTTATTTTTTTGGATCCACTCTCTGGCCATGTGACCTAAGATCAAGTGTCAGGGAACTTTTAAAATCAAAAAGCTTTATTTTAATATACTAATTCTTTTGGGGTTAGTTCTATATGTCCCATTGAACTAATTCACCTATTTTGTAGAGTATATATAATTTTACATTATAATTTAAATAAAATAACAATGAGATATTTTAGAGCGTCTATCTTACAAAATAAAGAAGTGTGAATAAGGTCTAAAAATAAAAATTCAGCTCAACATTTACATGTATAACAAATCTAAGTCCTTTTAAAAGCTAAAGATATATAATTACACATATTACGAAAAAACATTTTAATGAACTCTTTTGTTTTGAAAATTTTCAGATTTTTAAAAGTGTCACTGGATCATTTTACTTATAGAGACATGAAGGTCGAATTGAATGGTCTGGGCTAACCTACATGTTTCAGCCCAATGAACTATTCTAGGAGACTAAATATTTATGAATGATCCAAATCCAAATGGAGTTGGGTGATCCAGTTGGTGATTCTAGAAGAGCATAGATGGCTTAAAGGAGGCGTACTATCATAATTGGGGTTTGCACTCCCTTTTCAATGCAATGGGGGAGAGTAGGAGATCAAAATGGGGTCAAATGCCCTAACAATACAATTTTCTATCACTGAAATACAAGATTGACCTGAAATTTGCACTCTAATTACATTTATGATTTATCTACTTTTTTGTCCACATCGCCACACCGGATTTGAATCATCTGAAGGGGTCAAATAGATGTTATATCTGGTGTACATATACATAGTGTGCATACAATCGTACATGTCTATTATTATTATTATTATTATTATTATTATTATTATTATTATTATTATTATTATTATTATTATTATTATTATTATTATTATTATTATTATTTATAATGCGAGAAACTTATCCTTCATCTTACATGTGCCCAATCCGTCCTGGCCCGTCGTATTTGGGTTGCCCCGCCTCCCATCTAATATTTTATTTTTAAGTATATTCAATATATAATTTGCAGGTATAATATATGATAATATAATTCTTATTTACTTAATACTATATCTAACCTATGCATTAATAAAACAAATACAAGATAAAAAAATCTTATAAATAAACTTATAAATATATTACAAGTTTATAATAAATATTTTTCTTATTTTTTGTTCTTTTTTAATTCATTTTTATTTGAATTATTGTGTATTTTATGATACAATAATATTTTTTTATTTTACACGATCGATCCGCTTTAAAACCCATGACGATAAGTGTATGTATCTTCAAGTACCCGCCCCAACCATTGCCTCCCTAAACTCAAATATGTCAATTCAAGATCAATCCAATTCGAAAGAAAAGCTATACCTATTCTTCCCAATCTATATGTATATTTACATATAACAAATTTACTTTTATCAAATGTTTTTTCTTGGATTGGTACCCCAATCTACAAATTTGGTCCCCCTTTGTTAAAGATATAAATGCAATAATATGTTATGCGTGGTTGCGAACAAAGACGAACAGTTGCAATCATATTTGCTTGTGATTGAGGCAACAACCAACATAGGCATGGCGATGGACCTTAAATTATCTGAAATAATTAGTTCTCCTTCACATGAAAATTTTAAAATATTTTTACTCTGCCTAAAAGTATAAAGTTGTGATGCAATAAAGCAAAAATTTATACACAAAAACTTGCGTGAGACCGTCTCACGGATCTAGTTCCGTGAGACGGAGCCCCATTTTACTAAAACCGACCCAGCCAGCCGGTCGTGGTCATGACCTACCCGCCCTGAGTCAAACTGAAGCCCCATTTTACACAAACTCACTGAACCCGCTTTTTTTCTCTCCCTCCCAATTCTAAACCCTTTCTCTCCCATCCCTGTTTCATCTCTCCCCATCTCTCCCGCTCGAGGTCACGATTTTCTCTCCATTTTCTCTCTGATTTCCGCTCAGTCTCTTCCGCGATTCCCCAATTTTGTCAACTGGTAAGTCATTTTTTCCGTTTTTCTTCAATTTTTATTTTTTTTTCTTCCATTTCTCTTCAGTTTTTAGTTCAACTTTTCTTGCGATTTGTTAACCGTGTAGTTTCTACCCTTTTTCTTCGTTTTTTGTTCGTTTTTTGTTCAGTTTTCAGAGTTTTTATGTTCTCATTTTATCTAGAGTTGGCGTTGAGGGGTTGGTTTGGTGTACGAGGGGTGGTGTTGGTGTTGATTTTTCCATTTTTCTTCATTTTTCTCCGTTTTGTTGTTTTTGATTCTTTCTTGTGTTGGGGTTGTTATGTTCTCGATTTTGTTTAGGGTTTATGAGTTTTTTTATGCGAAATTCATTTTAGTGTTCATAAAGTAGTCATGTTAATTTCTTCTTATTAGATTTATATATTTTCGAGTATTTTAACTGTGTTTTTTTTTATATTTTTGCGGTTTTAAGCTAAAAAGGTTGTTTGTGCACATTTATATATCCTTGTGATAATGGAAGAAGATCCTAAAACACCTCGTACTCGTATGCCAATTGTAGGAAACAGGGTATTACAAAATGAAGGGCACGAAAGACGGTTTCTCCTAAAAAAGAAACTCGCGCGAGAAATGAAAAAGATATTCGAAAAAAGGAAAGCTAAGGAAAATGAAAATATTCAACAAAAGATTCAAAGCTTTATTCCAAAAAGAAGAAAAGTACCACAAAATTTGAAAAAGTAGAGGAAGATAAAACTGGGTATAGTCATTGTTTTAATGCATGATTATATTGTGTTGTTTTGATGTTTGTGTTAATTTATTTGATTGTATTTATCATTGCGGTGGAGATGATAGGAATAGCTCACGATGTTGAGGAAAAGTAGAGAAAAGCGAAAAAGCCAGGTAACATATGCTTTCATATAGGAGTATCACTTTTCATATGAAAAGTATCACTTTTTGTGTTGAAAGTATCACTCGTGTTAAAAGTATCACATAACCGAGTTTCACTTTTAACATATTTTTTGTGTTATGGAAATACTTTCATATAGAAGTATCACTTTACGTGATAAAAGTATCACTTTGTATGTTAAAAGTATCACTTTTCTGTTAAAAGTATCACATAATCGAGTATCACTTTTAACATACTTTTATATAGAAGTATCGGTTTATGTGTTAAAAGTATCACTTTATGTGTTAAAAGTATCACTTTCGTAGTATTAAAAGTATCACTTTTTTCTGTTAAAAGTATCACTTAACGAGTATCACTTTTAACATACTTTCATATATAAGTATCACTTTATGTGTTAAAAGTATCACTTTATGTGTTAAAAGTATCACTTTTTGTATTAAAAGTATCACTTTTCATATCGGTTTGTATGTTAATGCTATTAAAAGTGTCACTCTTTATGTGTTGCGGAGACTTTATCACCAATGTAAACCCCAAGATTTATGTGAGTTTCGAAAAATTTGGTGATCAACAAAAGGCGATGTTGTCGTATAGGATTTGGTGGTTTGTTGAGTCTTCGTATCGATTCAAAGATTCCCTATGGGTATCGTTAAAAATCGGTAAAGAATTTTAATGGTATCAGTCGGATGTTGAAGTTCGACAATGCGAGTTTTGTTGTCACATCGGATGACATATGTGATCTTTTTCTATTGCCCAACGATAAAGTTGGGAATGATGTTCGGAATTGGATCGGGGAGAGTATATTTTCTTGAGTCGTGAGTTGAAGGAGAAAGACGACATCGACGCGGATTGTTTGGTTTACAAGGTTAAGAATGTGATTGAGAGTAGGTTGGTGGATGGCGGTGATGATTTTAAGCGCCTTTTTGTTATTTTCTGCTTGTCTTGTTTTTGACTCAGGGACGAATCGGAAAGTTGACTTGCATGCGATTAGATCGATCATCGATGTCGAGAAAATAGGGGACTATGGTGGTGTTCGTATGTTTTGAAAAAGTCTGTGCACGGGGTGGACAAATACAATAGAAATCCCGAGCTAAATACATCGGTGGGTGTGTTTTGGTCTTATTGTTTTTGTATTTCCATAGATTGAAGTGGCTTATTTGAACCATCCACACTACCTTTGATATCTCGGCTGGACCCCGATAAGGTGAGGAAAAAGAATAAAGCAAGAAAGCTCTATTCTGTGCTTTAGGCACGGTGAATGGGTAACGGATACATACCCTGTCACTCGAGGAATAAATGCACTGATTGAGAAAGAGGCGGTTGGGAAAAATGAGGCAGTGGAAAAACAGTGAGAAAGAGAAGGTTGGGAAAAATGCATACGAAAGGGACGAAAAAGAAGATGTTCAAGTTGGTGATGATGAATATATAAATTTGAAACTACCAAAGGGGAAGGAGCTCGACGATGACGAGTTGGAGAAGCTGGCTAGGGATGTAAGTTCATTTAAAGTATCCGTTTTTACTTGAAGGGAAGAGTATCCCTTTTTACTTGAAGGGAAGAGTATCACTTTTTACTTGAAAAGTATACTGATCACTGTAATACTTGGAAGTGAAAAGTATCACTTTTCATGTGAAAAGTATCACTTGAAAAGTATCACTTTTCACTTGAAAAGTATTACGGATCACTGTAATACTTGGAAGTGAAAAGTATCACTTTTCATGTGAAAAGTATCACTTTTCACTTGAAAAGTATTACTAATCAGTGTAATACTAGGAAGTGAAAAGTATCACTTTTCATGTCAAAAGTATCACTTTTGCTGTGAAAAGTATCACTTTTCACTTGAAAAATATTATTAATCAGTGTAATACTTGGAAGTGAAAAGTATCATTTTTCATGTGAAAAGTATCACTTTTCACTTGAAAAGTATTACTAATCAGTGTAATACTAGGAAGTGAAAAGTATCACTTTTTCATGTCAAATATTAACATATTTCTTCTTATTTTTGTAGAATGTTCACAAAGCTTTTTGATGTGCAAGAGAAATTTTAATCTTGTTACACAATTCCATATGGACGAGTTGAGAAGAAAATTGAAAAATGAGATGACACAAGAGAAGCAAGAGAAGAAAGATACAATTTCATCTTCGCACTCGTCAATCTCTGAAAGCCAGTTCTTCTCAGACTCGAAGGTGCACGAGCTGATTGATAAAGCTGTTGAAAACTTTAAATTGATGAAGAATTTGGCAGCTCAAATGCCAAATTTTGAGCTCCTTACCCCCAGGTCGATTCGAAAAAGTGGCGAAGAAAAGAGGAAGATTCAGGCAAACAAATGGGGGAAAATGTTGGTGAAGAAGGTGGTGAAGAAGCCGGAGAAGAAGTTGGGAATGAAAAAGCAGGAGAGGATGCAAAAATTCTGGACGAACCATGGCCTATTGATCCAAAGGCTGAGTTCAAGTCCACTTTCATGAAAAAACACAAGAGCAGCCTCAAATTCTTACGCAGGAAGGATCAAGATATTATTGATTATTGTTTTTTCAATCACAAAAAAATTATCGAGTAAGTAAATTGTTTTTATAATTTACCTTTAATTTCCTGTTCAAATCCATTTTCTTGTTGTATTAATTGTTTTTAATTTTAGTTCAAAACTTTTGCACATCTTTGGAGGTTTTTATATTGCATTTAATGATGGCATCATGACATTGCATGATTCGATGATGATCCACATAAGCATCATAGACACATGGGCTATGTTGCTTAACAAAAGACCAGCAACGAACTGCTTTTACTTCCATGCTCAACATTCTGTAAGTTTTATTTAAAAGTGTCATTTTATGTTTTATAAGTATTAATTTGAATCTTAAAAATATCACACTTGTGCAACAGATCCACCTTGAAAATCTTTTGAGAGATAAAGGGCAGGATAATAGTAAAAATTTGAGAGATTCTTTGGAATCATTGGATGTCAAGTGGAAACAACCGAGACCTCAGCACCGTGGATTTCGTAAGAATATCTCTCAAGTTTTGCTTTGGAATTTAGCTTTTCTTCTTATAAAATGCAGATTTTTGTCCTGATTTTCTTGTTAAAAATGCAGATTTTTGTGCCAATTTGCTATAAGCAACATTATATCTGTGATGTCATCAACTTTGTTGATGCAAAAGTGCAATATCTGGATAATTTGGTGCATAATGAAAATGTTGCTCGATTTATATTAGTCTAGCAAAATTGGTGGTAAATTATTTAGTTGATGTTATTATTGATGTTAGTTTTCATGTTATTATTTGTAATACACTTGAAGTGAAAAGTATCACTTTTCATATGAAAAATTTCACTTTTCACTTGAAAAGTATTACTCATTATTTGTAATACGTTGAAGTGAAAAGTATTACTTTTCATATGAAAAGTATCACTTTTCACTTGAAAAGTATTACTTATTATTTGCAATACTTTGAAGTAAAAAGTATCACTTTTTATGTGAAAAGTATCACTTTTCATATGAGAAGTATCACTTTTCAAATGAAAAATATTACTCATTATTTGTAATACTTTGAAGTGAAAAGTATCTCTCAGTAGTGTGATTTCTCTTTTTTAATTTTCAACAAAGAGAAATGAGCATTTTCTTGAAGGAGAAAAACCACCCTAAGGCTGATGATGTTGTAAAATATGAATTGGATAATGTCAAATTTCCATGGCAAAGAAAAATAGCCAACATTGACTGTGGTGTTTTCCTAATGCACCACATGGAAAATTTCCATGGGCTTGTTTACTCAGAACCGGATTTGCGTAAGTTATGAATGTTTATGCAAATTAGATTAGATTAAATTTCTTTGTTTTATCTTGTTTTTATTTATTTTACCTTTGTTTTATGTTGTTTTTATTGAAGGTTGGTGAAGCGCAAATTAAGGGCTTCTTATTGCGCAAAGATTGTTCTCAGCCGGTGGAATGAATTAAGAGTGCAAGTTGAGAAGGAAGCAATTGAATTTATAAATCAAACAAGTTGATTGATGTATGTAAGGCTCAGTATAGAATGAGAGAGAAGAATTGTTTCTAATTTTTATGCATGCATAAATTAGTTTGGTGCAAGTTACTTTGATAGGTATTGAATAGTTTTTGGTTGTATGATTTTTTGGGAAGATGACGAGAAAAAGTTTGTTTTCACATTACGTAAGTTGGTGTGGTTGTGAATAAGCACATTTATAATGTTCGAGCATTTTGTTGACAGTTTTAGAAATAGGCTTATTAGAGTATCACTGTGTTTTAAAAAGTATCGTTGCTTGTTTTAAAAGTATCACTTTCTGTTAAAAAAATATCATTTTTTGGGTTGAAAGTATCACTTTCTGTTAAAAAGGTATCATGTCATGATGAATAGCCTCCAATTGGAAAAGTATCACTTCTTGTTACAAAAGTATCACTTTCTATTAAAAAAATATCGTTTTTTGGGTTAAAAGTATCACTTTTGTTAAAAAAAGTGTCATGTCAAGATGTATAGCTTTCAATTGGAAACGTATCACCTTTTGGGTTAAAAGTATCACTTTTTGTTACAAAAGTATCGTTTTTGGGTTAAAAGTATCATTTATTGTTAAAAAAGTTTAATCTCATTAAAGTATAGCTTTCAATCGAGTATCACCTTTTTGGGTTAAAAATATCACTCTTTGTTACAAAAGTATCATTTTTGGGGTTAAAAGTATCATCTCATTAAAGTATAGATTTCCATTAGAAAAGTATCACTTTTTGGGTTAAAAGTATCACTTTTTGTTACAAAAGTATCGTTTTTTGGGATAAAAGTATCACCATCATTTATAATACTGAAGCTAAAAAATTCAATAATAAAAAGCTGAAGAATCCAATACTAAAAATCTGAACAATTCAATACTAAAAATCTGAACAATTCAACAATACTAAAAATCTGAACAATTCAATACTAAAACAGTAGGAATACTAAAATAATCGAGGATTAGGAGTCTTTGAACCAAACTCCTTGGATGGATGTGAGCTTGTTGTATCACTACTTTTCTTCTTCTTGTTTTTCTGCTGAAAATGCCCTTGATCCTTTGTCTTCTCCCCTTTGTAACTGAACGTATAGGATCCAGTATACTGTTAGAAGAATTAGAAACCTCATGTTGTCCCGTAGAATTCAGTGTATTCATCAATGCATCAACAACTAAAGAATCTCTATTGTAGCCATCTTCGATGATTCTTCTCGTCTCCTCATTGTCTTGGCATTTTAGAATAAGATTATAATAGTTTCGTGCCATTTCATGCCGCCAAGTAACACAATCCTTCGGTTTGTGAGAACTTTCAGCCATCTTATTGAACTTCCCCCACAACTCTGTTTTGACAAATTTTGTCCATCTTTTGACAATGTAACACTCAGGAATCTTGGAGATAGAATGCATATGAAATACTCTTAAGCTATGACAACAGAGTAAACCACACTCATCAAATTTCTTACAAGAACAGTTTATGAGCATATTTAAACAATCATACACCACACAATGACAGCAACCCCCATCACTTGGCATTGAAATGTCATAAACCATGATGTTTTCTTCAACACGCACAATGATGCATTCGAGAGAGATACTTTTAATAAACTCACTCTCAAACTCTTTAAAAGGGTCAATGTATATACCTCAACAACATGTTTCAACATTCCGAGTCAATGGTAGTACGAGGCGTTGGAATTGATCTTGAGCACTGGAATTCGTTTTCTTTTTCATTGTTCTCTAACGCTTTAATGTTCCTTGAAAAATTCCATAAAATTGATCGAGTTGTTGTTTTCTTTGCATTAAATCCTATTGCGCATTTATTCGTACTCTCACTCCTTTGTGAAGATAATATTCCCTTGAGAAAAAATATCCTTGCTTAATGCAAGTACACCATTTCTCCTTCAAATCATACATGCGCCAAAACCAAGAATCATCATGCAATTCATACTCGAAATCATAGAATTCAAAGCAAATTTCAAAGTCTCTTTCATCAACACAACCGATCAAACATTTATTGAATGCTTCTTTGAAAGAATTATTTTTTTCAAACGTCCAAACCGACTTATAGCATTCGGTGAAGGTGCCAAAGACATAGCATGTGCCTTGTATGCGAGGAAAAACTCGCACATGAAGAAGTAAAACAAAATTAACCATATATGTTTTGAGGGAAAAGTATCTAATTTCCATGTTAAAGTATCACTTTTATAGCTAAAAGTATCACTTTTAGCTATAAAAGTATCACAGACAAAAGTATCACAGACAAAATTAACCATATATGTTCTGAGGGAAAAGTATTCGATTCTCATGCTAAAATATCACTTTTATAGCTAAGAGTATCACTTTTCGCTATAAAAGTATCACGCAGCAGACAAAAGTATCACTGAGACATACAAAATTAACCATATATGTTCCGAGGAAAAGTATCGATTCTCATGCTAAAGTATCACTTTTATAGCTAAAAGTATCACTTTTAGCTATAAAAGTATCACTGCATGAACAAAAGTATCACAAACAAAATTAACCATACATGTTCGAGGGGAAAAATATCTGATTCTCATGCTAAAGTATCACTTTTATAGCTAACAATATCACTTTTAGCTATAAAAGTATCACAGACAAAAGTATCAGATTATTGTCATAAAGTATTTACCTTTTCAATTGCATTGCTTATTGCCAGGTCTTGATCAGTGAACAAAGTTACAGGACATTTTCCACCCATTGATTTTGTAAAGACTTGAAAAAGCCACTCAAATGATTGATTTTTCATCGGATAAAAAAGCACACCCAAACACGAGCGTTTTCCGGTGGTTGTTGACCCCAACAAATGGCGCACAAATCAAGTTGTATTTATTCGTGCGATATGTTGTATCAAATATCATAACGTCACCGTATATCTTGTAGTCTTCCTTCATCATGGAATCTCTCCAAAATACATTAGATAATCTACCAAATTCATCCAACTTCACTCTAAAAAAAAATCCTCCTCTTCGACATCCTGTTGATATAAGATGTCAATTAACGTCTGTGCATCGCCACCTTCTATTGCTTTCATTTTCAATCTATTAACAAAATTCAAATGGTCTTTCAAAGTATGACCAAGGCATTGTTCGCCCCCCGCATCGTGTACCATATAACGTTAAGATTGAGTGGCTTTCATCCCACAAGATATCATATCCTCAATAGCTTTGCCTTTTTCATTTGTAATGACTCTCTCGAACGATGTAAATGGCTCCGTTCATTCTTGTGAGTTGATGGTTGTGTTCCACAATATCTTGAACTACCTCGTAAAGCCCTCTCCATTTAACTTTACTCTCATTGAAGCTTTACATCCGGTCGTGTAACATTAGCCTTTTCTTTTTTTCAGATTGCTTAAATCCGTGAGAAGAACATACATAATATTTCTCAACAACAACTCCTGTTTCATTTTGTAGATTTTCTAGTAGTCGATTTTCGTACACTAAACCCAACAAAGACGAGCATGACGACAATACAATCGATGCATATCCTTAATTGTTTTTCTTGTTATATGTAGAAGACAACCACTCACATCAAACTCATTTTCATCTTCATTATCAACTCCAGCCTCATTGGAATTACTTACTTTATCACGCTCATCACTAGAGGCAATAATTGTGACACCTAAACATAATACTTTTGGTTAGAAATGTGATACTTTTAATTGAAAAAGTGATACTTTTTACTAGAAAAGCAATACTTGAAAAACTGAAGTGATACTTTTGGTTAGAAAGGTGATATTTTTCATTCAAAAAGTGATACTTTTCACTTAAAAAGTGATACTTTTTAATGAAAAAGTAATACTTCAAAAACTTAATTGACAATATCTAAGCGTAATACTTTTGGTTAGAAATGTGATACTTTTAATTCCAAAAGTGATACTTTTCACTTAAAAAGTGATACTTTTTAATAAAAAAGTAATACTTCAAAAACTTAATTGACAAAAAATGGGAAACACATTACCTTCAGCTTCTTGGAGTGTTGTATCATTTGCATTCGTGTGGCAATATTGACCGTCATTTTGAGGAGCAACACCAAGAATTGTGACAACATCTAAGCATAATACTTTTGGTTAGAAATGTGATACTTTTCATTGAAAAAGCTCGACACTTTTCATTGAAAAAGCGATACTTTTTACTAGAAAATCAATACTTAAAAATCAAGTGACAAAAGATAGGCAATACATTACCTTGACTTCTTGGAGCATTACATCACAATCATCATCTGTGTCAATTTTGATTTCGTCACCCTCATCACTAGAGTCAATGACGGTGACAACATCTAAATGCAATACTTTTCATTAGAAATCGATACATTTGATTGAAAAAGTGATACTTTTAGCTATAAAAGTAATACTTTTAGTCTTAATGGAAGAATTCATACCTTCTTTGGCAAGCTCTTTTATATTGTCCATTTTTGGTCTTCAACAAAACTTACACAGAAGCTGGAAAACAAAAAAGAAGAAAAAGTTTTTTCTTACAATAATAAACACCAATACTAACACAAATTTCATACATATATTTTTGTAACAAAAGGTAAATCGAATCGAAATTCTACATACCGTGTGACACAAATGAGAGAACGCGAGGTTTTTATGTTAATTGACGTCGAGAGAGGGAGACAGAGAGAACACAAGCTGAGGATTTTTTTCGCTTTCTACTGTTTCATTCGTCTCCAGCTGAGGGAGACGACCTGTTTCTGGGGGAACACGAGCTAGGGCACGAGTGGGGAGACGACACATTCTTTGGGAAACACTAGCTAGGGTACGAGCTGAGGAGACGACCTGCTGCTGGGGAAACACGAGCTAGGGCACAGGGTGGCTGGGCTGGGATTGGTTCGATTTTTGAAAACCTAGCGCGGTAACAGGGCTGGGCTGGGCTGGGCTGGGATTGGTTAGTCTAAATCAGCGGGTTCTCTAGGCCGGGCGGGTTATTTTAAATGGAGCTCCGTCTCACGGATCTAGATCCGTGAGACGGTCTCACAAGAGAGTTTCTCAATTTTATATTGTTCCTATCATGACGGATCCATATTTTTTTTTAAAAAGGGACATAAAATAAATACAATAAATAATTACAAAAAATACCCATGAAGTTCAGCCTCATTTTTTTTAGATAAATAGAAATATATAAAAAAAGAAAAAGATCTTGATCACAAGCTGATCAGGTAGCAAATGAAAAATAATGCAAAACTTTAGGGAAGAAAATAATAAAAATAACTTAAAGACGTAATTTGATGAAGAGCATTTATGTCTCAAGGATTTTCGAGTAATATTGTCATTTTTTTTTTGCAAGTTCTCGAGCATCATCTTGATGGTCTGATGTAGCTTGTGGAATATCGGTCCAGAATCCTCGCGCTACAATTTCCAGAGCCTTCGAGCTTTTGAGATAACACATGAGTGAATGACTAACGGAGTAGTTGAGGAGTTGCCTAGTTTGGTCTTTAAGGCTGCGATTGGATATGAACGAGATTTCATATTCGTTCCGCTGGAGAATTTTTTTTGACCAAACATGCGATTGTTTATGAAAATTTTCAGAAAATATACTATTATCTCACTTTCACCTTTTCTCATTTTTTCTTTCACCAATCACATCTACACATTTTTTCACAAAAAAATAATTATTATTACACATTCTCCCACAAATTTCACTATTCACTCACTCACACATTTCTAACTATCAATCACATCCAATCATTATTTACTATTTTCAAATCAAATCAATTTTCATCATTATATATCCATTCATACTCTCAAATTTTTCCAAAAACTTTCATCAGAATCTTTTTTTCACTATTCTCTAGCGAAGAGAAAATTTTCAAAATGAAAGCATATCCAATCGCACCTAAAACTTCCGATTTATCTTGTTCTTCTTCATCCGCCATATCAGCCTCATTAAAAAATGCTTAAGCTATCTTTCAAAATTAAAAAACTCACTCTTGTAGTGCAATATGTAAAAGAAAAATAAATGTCAAGTGTAATTTTGAAAGATAACTAAAGTTAATTATAATTAGACTAAGTCTAAGGTGTATTGAAATTTAACTTGCAAAAATTATTATATTCGATTAACTAATTTATTGATCAGATTACTTTTATGAATTTGGAAATTCAGGTGAATATTTGTTACGTTCCGGTACGGTTACGAAAATTAATAATATATAAATTTCCATTTTCAGCTTGACAACCCTTAAAAAAATGAAAGAAGAAGATTTGTTACCTTTTTTTTTCTTTCTAATTTTCTTTTGTTGGTCTATCATTTTTCCAGCCAATTTGAAGTCATTACCAAACACATGGCCATAAATCATAATGAACTGCATGGACTTTGAAATTCATTACCAACAACCTCAGTCAAATCAAGACACATGTTTTCCAAAAGAAGAATAATTATCCATTTCTTACTTTATTCCTAAGCTACATATTTCTATTTTTATTCTAGTGGAAATGACGTATGTATCTTAACCAGAGGTGGCTTCAGTTTGTCGATTATCTATAGCCCAACTATTTTTTTTCTCTTAGAAAAACATATAAATATATATATATATATATATTTTTTAGTAAACACATGATTAAAAGAAAAATTAGGCTGCGCCGATTATCGGAGAGGCCCCATCTGAATCCGCCCCTAAACCTAACAGTATGGTGACAAGTAAATCAAATAATCACATCATAATTAATCATAAAAAGAAAGAAGTAGTAAACAAAAAAAATAATTTCTCAATTTAAAATCCTTTCTCGACCCTTGGAGGATCTTAATTGGACATTATACAAATTTGCGTGACCGACTTGTCACATCTGATATACTCATACAAAGCTTTGAAGATTGGAGTTACCTAAAAAGTCAAGTAGGTATGGCAACTATCCCAATTTCTTAAATAAAAATGAAAAACAATAAGAACATAATGTAGTACTATAATAAAATATTAATTAAAGCCAACAAAGCCCTTTGACAACAATAATTAAGGAACAACAATAATGTCATTGTCTCAATGTTATCACATGCCACTACTCAAATACCTCCATATCCAATTAATCTCCTTGTGAACTTTGCTTTAACTTTTATATTCATGATCATGACATAGCCAAAAAAAATAAATATCAACCAATATTTCTATATTGTTCCATAGCCTATACTATTTCATTTTCTTTCTTGCTTCTTACAACACACAACATAGTACTACTATATGTTTGAAATTTGTACAAGATTATTATCAGTTTCGGTTCAGTTCGATCGGTTTTTAATTAATCATGAACAATTCGTTCGATGAAGAGTGTGATTATCTCTTCAAAGCCGTCCTGATAGGAGATTCGGCTGTCGGGAAGTCGAATCTCCTATCGCGGTTCGCTAAAGATGAGTTCTGTTTGGATTCGAAGCCGACGATCGGAGTCGAATTCGCTTATCGGAGTATTAGGGTGGGTGATAAGATCATCAAGGCTCAGATATGGGACACTGCTGGCCAAGAAAGGTGCTTTTGCTATATTCTTAATTTCTTTTTTGATAGTTATTTGAATTTTTTGCTACTTAGGAAATGAAATTAGTCCTAATATAGCTCTGTATCTTGTTAAAGCAGCTTTTGCAATCTTGTAAAAGTATAAGTTGGTCATTTTTGTAAAGGTTTTTTTTTATGCCTGTGAATTTGAGTACAGATAAAATCGGAATCAGAAATGGAAATCTGAGCTTTGATAATTTACAATTGCCCCGAGCTTTTATTATGTATTACACTTTATCTCTTTAATAAGCAATTTGAGACATAATCAAACATGGATTTATGTAATTTTTAAACTTTTCTTGTTTTTTTGTAATTACTCCAAACTTCAGGGATATTTTTTGTAATTATCCCTAAATAGTTATTTTTAATTGTAATAAGTGAGAGTTATATCAGGTTGTGATGCTGTTATTTGTTAAACCGTTGCTTAGAAGAAAGAAAGAAAGAAAGAGGGAAATATTGATTAAACAGAGGATTGCTTTTGAGACATGATGTTTAAATTGTGTTCTAACTAGCATGCTCTGTTTAATAATGTTTTGCCGGACAATACTTCAGTGGGATTGATATAATTTTTTTTCTCGGAACTAATTGATATAAATAGGTAGTTTTTATTTTTTAGTGGGGCAAATTTATAAAATTTACTACATTTATATATAAAAAATTATACCAATTATGAAAGAATTTGAAGTCGAGGTGGGACGGCCGCTGCCAGTCCCCCCTTGGCTCCGTCCCTGCTCGTGTTAACATGAGGACTAATTGTAATATGTTTGGTAAATTACAAAAATTATCCCTAAAACTTAGCATTACTACAAAAGAATTCCAATTATCTTTAAAAATTACAATTGCCCATTAAAGGATTAGAAAAACCCTATTGAGGTTTGCATCCGCTTAATAAATACCTCCCTCTTGAGATCTTGATGAAATAATTTATAAAATAGAAACAAATGTTAATGAAATATCTGTAATTTTGAAAGATTGCTGAGATTCACTTCATGCAGATTTCGAGCCATCACAAGTTCATACTACCGGGGTGCGCTAGGCGCCCTAGTAGTGTACGACATAACAAGGAGGCCGACGTTTGAGAGCTTACGAAAGTGGTTGAAGGAGCTGAGGGAATTCGGCAGCCCTGAGATGGTGGTGGTGCTCGTCGGGAATAAGTCCGATTTAGCGCAATCGAGGGAGGTGAATTTAGAAGATGGACAGCGTTTGGCACAGCTAGAACAAGTTTCTTTTATGGAAACTTCAGCCAAGGAGAATTTGAATGTTGAGGAGGCATTTCTTCAAATGATCAATAGAATTTATGAAATCACTTGTCACAAAAGCTTAGCAGCTAAGGTTAGTGAAGCCACCACAACTGCTCAAACATTATTACAAGGGAAGAATAAGGAAATTATTTGTATTGATGAAGTATCTGCCACTAAACAAACTAGTCGTTGTTGCTCGTATTGAAGTATAAGTTATTAAGTGGTTTTAGTTTCTGTTTGGAATGGTAGATTAAATCATTGCTTTTTTTTTTTTCCCCCTTTTTGGAGGGGGAAAGTGGAAATGGGATGTTCTGAAGGGGAAGGGATGAGATTTGAACTGGGTCTGCTTTCCAAGTAATACGTCCTTTGATCACACGGGCTATTTCTGAATCTCTAGTTGAATTAGTTTTTGATATTAATATATATTAGGTTTCTTGACGATCAAAACATATCAATTGGGTTTGGATCAATCTTAATACTTCAGTGGTAGAAACTTGTGCTGTCAGGGCCATTGACCCGGGTTCGACCAAAAACATGTCAATTGGGTTAGTCACTGGCTTGTTGAGTAGGATTTACGAGTAAATTTAGGGTAAATTACAAAAATTACTTCTATATTTTATACATAAGAAAAAATAACAATTATCTTTCAAAGTTACAAATATGCCGTTGATATTTGTTTTTTTTTTTTACAAATTGTACATAATGAAAAAGATATTTGTTTAAGTGCATACAAACTTCAAGGGAGTGTTTTCAATACCTAAGCTGGTATTAATTTGTAATTCAAGACATAACTAGTTTTTATTTTGTTTGTAATTAAACTGAATTGTGAGATTAGCTTTTGAAATTCACCGTTAAAATTGGGTTAACCCATTTGATGAGATTGGGTCAGAACTGATTAGGCAAGAACTAAACCGGCTTGGTTATCGCCACTCGGATGAAATCCTCTATTGCAAAATGATATTTCATCTCTTATTTCACCGCACGGATGATTGACACTTGTTTAGACATTACATTACTAATTTTTAAGCATAAATCAAGCCTAAATTGTGGGTTTTTCCAAGGTAATTTTTAAACATGTGACAATTATCCGTGTGGATGGAATAGGAGATACAACACCATTTTACAATAGAAGATGATATCTGACCACCACTGAGCTACTAACTGCAAGCCTTGAATGCATCCCAGTGTTAATTGTTTTTGTTCTAATCCCTAATGCAAATTTGGGAAGGTTTTTGTGTAATCTCATACAAGGATTTTGGTCTGGTTTTGTTTTGCACTGATGAAGTGGGGTTTTGATTATTGAGCTAAAAAACTCTTTTTCTTGTGACATGAAGTATGGAAGAAAACCTATGTACTTTGTGCTTTTTGCAATTCTATTGTGCTTGTGAAGTTACTTTGTAATTTTGATGGTGTGAAGGCAGTCACAAGAATTTTTGTCTGGCTGCTAATTCAAGGGGACATACTCATGGTATTGGAGACTTGGGATTGGTAACAAAGAATATATATATATATATATATATATATATATATATATATAACCATAGAGAGGTTGTATCATCTAATCAGATCAGTATATGCGGCGAGACCGTATGAGCTAATCTCAGTCATACACATAAAATAATTGGTAATTGCGATTAAAATAGAATAAAATTACATTAAATAACTAATTCAATCAACTAAATGGTAACAATATAAAAATACAGTTAATTGTAACCAACACAACAAAAAAAAAAAATCGTTATAAAACATCGAAGGAATAGAAAAACACGATCTTCTACCTTACAAATTGCTCTCAGTCCCTAAAATACCGCCACAAATCATACAATCACACAACTTTCACTTTCTTGACGCCATTAACGCATTTTGTAAATTTATCATTCATTTGAGATTTTAGACTTTTATTGTTAATTATACCAATAACGTAATATCTTAAAGATATTGTGTTAAATTCAAAAAAATAAAAATCAATGCTTTTAATTATAAATTAGATAAAGACTATTTAAAAGTTAAATTGATACTAAACTAATAATGTAGTATTGTATATAATTCTATGTCATGAAAGTGAGAGATTTCTAATATTAAAAATTTAACACTTATATATGAAATAAAGAAATTTTATGTATACATTAAGTATAAAATATAAAAAAGTTAAACTCGTATATTACTAATGAGTTTAGTATATATTTTTGAGATTGCATTAAAAAAAAAAAGATTGAAATGATAATTGTTTAATAATTTTTACACTGGTTTTTCCTTCACCTCTTTTGTGCGTTTAATTATGATGAATAACCTTTGAATCTCCGAACCGTCCCGCACCATCTCATTAGAATCAACTCGGGACAGAGGTTTTTTTGGTTTGGTTATGGAGGTTTAATTTTGGGATCTCCGAACTTCGGGACGGTTGAGATTTCTAAGTCTTCGAACTGGACTAGACCGTGTGCTAGAATTTATTTTATTTTTTTCAATATTTTTATCTTGTATCATATATTATTAATAATTTTTTAATCTTATATTTTGTATTATAAATGTCTATTATTTATAAATTTTGTCATTATATATGTTAAATATAATATTAAATACATAAAACAATATTTTCTTATATAATATACATGTAAATATATATTAAATATATTAAAAAAAATAAAAAAATTGCATGGGGGGGCGGGGTGGGGTGGGTACCCATGGGGCGGAGGTGATACCCAAATCTGCCCTGTCCAACCACAAATTACGGGACGGGAGAGACCCAAACGAGACGAGATAAGGTGGGTTTTGATCGAGACGGGGCGAGTTGACATCCCTATTATGTACACCAACAAGCCAGAAATTTGGATAAAAAGGCCATACTTTTTCAGTAGTAAAAAAAATTAAAATAAGATCTATGTTACAATAAAGCAGGAAGAAAAATTGGACTTTAGCAATATTTTCAACACCTAACATAACATGCACATGTTTTGAATTCTTCAATTGTAATAGTTAGAAATTTTGGCTATAAATATGTGTAGAGATGAGATGAATGAATACACCAAAAACATATAATTACTCTTCTTCTTTAAATTTTGTTGTGATTTATATATATTTATAGGGATGAGATCCTATGAGACCATAGCTATAGGTAGGAACATGAGACTCAATCCACACCCTTCAACCAAATAAATTAAAAGGCTAGGATTTAATGTCATTTTAAAGTAATTAAAAAATAGTGGGGACCAAATAGGGGTACAATTGGAATGTTAAAATCAACCAAATAAATGTCTTCCTAAAATCAAGGAATAGAATCTTACCAAATTCGCCATCTTCCAGTCCCAACGTGAAAGCATCGTCCAAAAGCCAAAAAAAAAAACCCACGATCACAGCAACTTCTCCTCCCATCGTCCAAATATCAGACTTCAACATCATCTTCTCCCACGATCAAAGCAACGTAAAAAACACAGAAATCCCACGCAAATATCGAACCAACAAAATTCTCGTGATCAAAAACACCAAAAATCCACATCAACGGATCGATTGCAATGTCGCATATTACATGATACCCCCTCCACAAAAAATCCCAACAAGGTAATATTTGACACCAATTCAAAAAAAATGTGTGGTTCGAATGCATGTAATGTTGCACAATAAAAAAATTCTCCAATTAATTATGTACATATATCGTTGGAATTATGTGCATATAGCTTTGTAATTATGTGCATATAGCTTTGTAATTCTGTGCATATAGCTTTGTAATTCTGTGCATATAGCTTTATAATTCTGTGCATATAGCTTTGTAATTCTGTGTATATAGATTTGCAAATCTGTAACTCGTGTATATTATATGCTTAGAGCATGTGTGTTTAGTTCTATTAATGATATCCGTGTATAGTGTTTGAATTTGTGTATTTATTATGAGAATATGTAACACATATAATGTAAACATATATAGCTTCCAGTACATATGTGTGTTTAGTTATTATTAATGAAATGTGTATATAGTGTCTCGAATCTGTGTATTTATTGGTAAACATGTGTATCACCTATAATATATCCAATATAGCTTCTGTACATATGTGAGTTCAGTTGGTATTAATTAAATGAGCGCATAGTGTCTCAAATGTGTGTATTTAGAATGAAATATATGTAGTACATATAACTTCTAATATATAGTGTCTCACATATAATGTATTACCTAAAAATATTTTTGCCTATTAACAATGCATCTAATATATGTTTAAAGTATTAATTATGAACAAAAATGACAATAAATATGTGTACTTATACAACAAATATTGGTGAGTGCAATTTTGCACCATACATTCATGTTCTGTAAATATGCATTTACACAATACATTTAAAATCTGTGTAAATAGTATTCAGAATTTGTTGTTTTAATATCTAAATATTGTGTTTTTGCAGATGAAGATCCAGATTACACAGTTCACGTTGGTCAGAGGCTCGAAATTTCACCTGGATCAACTAAATATTGGATCCCAGAGGTTGAGCAAGAAAAAATCCCTCGTGCCAACATGCATTTCCGTACATTGGAGGCAGGAATACAATTTTATAAGGATTATGGTTTGTGTAGTGGCTTCGACGTTAGAAGAAGCACTACGAAGAAATTCAAGAACGAGGATATTCGCGTGCAATACGTGGTTTGCAATAGAGAGGGCTACAAGAACTCTAAAAACCCATACACGGTGAGACATCCGGGAGCATGACAAAGAACATCCCAAAACGGGGGGCACGAAAGAGAGCCTCGAACCGAGTTGGGTGCAATGCACGCTGTATTTTTGAATACACTAGCACCGGTTCATATAAGGTAAAGACGTTTGAGGAAAGACACACTCATCCGATGACAATTGATGAACACAAGCAATTCTTGAAGGTTAATAGGAACCTAAACTTCGGGCACCAACAATTTATCATAAATTGCACAAGGGCAAACATTGGGAGTGCAAACCAACACGAGCTTTATAGAGAAATGGTCGGTGGTTATTCACAGGTTGGGGCGCTCAAAATTGATTTTAAAAATTTCAAACGAGACCTGAAGACATACATATGCGGTGCAGATGCACAATTGGTGATAGACAAATTCCTTAGGCAGCAAGAGGCAAATCCGGGAATGGTATTTGATTATGACGTTGATCAAGATGAACAACTAACGCGACTCTTTTGGGCAGACCAGGCAGCTATAATGAACTATGCCGCATTTGGCGATGTGATATCATTTGATGCTACGTACAATACCAACTGGTAATATAATTCATTGCACTAATTTATCTTGCATATTTGTGATTACAATAGTTTACATTTATCCTTATATACCTGTCCATTTAGTTACATAAATCTGGGTAACATGTTATTTTATTACGTTGGTGTGTACATATTTAACTTAATATGTGTACATAATAATGTAATTGTGTACACTTAAACTCATAAAAATGTTTAGATAGTTATTGATCAAATCTGTATACTCAAAATAGATTTCATACATGTGTATATAATAATGTAATTGTGTACACTTATACTCTTAAAAATGTTTAGATAGTTATTAAAATATGTGTACTAATGATAGATTTCAAACGCAGGTATAAGATGGTGTTCGCTCCATTCACCGGGGTAGATAACCATCGTAGGTGTGTAACTTTTGCAGCTGGCCTTATTTTGAAAGAGGATGAGGAGTCTTATACGTGGTTGTTCGACGATTCTTAGATGATGTTGCTAAGGAACCATATTATATAGTAATGAAGATCAAGACCCGCCATGAAAAATGCCATAAAATCCGTCTTCAAGACAAATAAACACAGATTGTGTATGTGGCACATAATGGAGAAAGTCAGTGTCAAAGCCGGCCCCAACCTGTTCAAAGATAAAATTTTCATCAATCGGTTTAAATCAATCATGTGGGATAACTACATTACAACAACTGAATTTGAAAAACAGTGGCACGGAATTATGGATGACTTCAATCTAGAATCACACCCATGGTTCACAGTTATGTATGATATACGACAGAGCTGGATTCCCGCCTATTTTAGAGACGTGCCCATGAGTGGACTTCTGAAAACTACGTCACTCTCAGAAAGCACAAATAGCTGGTTTGGTAATTTTACAAATCCCCAATCAAACTTGGTGGAATTTGTGATGCATTTCGAGAGCGCAATGGAATCCCAACGACATTCTAGTGATAAGTTGAATAATCAGTGCCAAACCTCCCTTCCGGATTGCCAGACACCATTGAAAATTGAAAAGCATGCTTCTTTAGTATACACGCACGCCATATTTTATGAAGTGAGAAAGAAAATTAAAGAAGCGTGTTACCATTGCTCGATTATACGATCAATGACAATACAAACGAGATCTCATACACATGATAAAGGAAGAAAGTGGGGTGTTTCAAGTAACAAAATGCAAGGTAGATGCATCACCAAATGTAGTTGCAAATTGTTTGAGCAGATGCGACTCTGTGTCGACATATATTTGTAATACTCAAGGATTGCGATGAAATTCGGCTCTATATTTGGCAAAGACGTCGGATGAAAGCAACCTCGTATAATTCTTTAGGTAAGAATGGGCACATGTACCAATTTAGGGAGGGATAGAGGCGCAAGGACACTAAACACCCTGTGGGCGGATTTTCACAGCTGCATCGGTCTTGCGCAAGGGGATATTGAAAAATTGTCAAGTCTATCTAGTATCATATCGAACGAGAAAGCTAAGCTATTAGAGGAACAACACGGAACTACAGTGCCTAGCAAACAATCAGTAATGGAAACCTATTGCGGCTCAACCTCACAATTAAACATTTCCGTGCTACCGCCAAAGCAAGCCAAGAACAAAGGAAGTGATAGTCATCTGAAAAGCAGGATCCAAAGCCAAAGAGAAAAAGCCATAAAAGCAAACACAAAACTGAAAAGAAAATGTGGGACATGCGGTAAGGTTGCAACACATAACAGCAGGACATGCCCGACCCGCACAAGCACCCCCTGAGGCAATTTATGATATGCTTACATAATTCTGAACATAAACATACAATATATGCACCCTATTTACACATTATCTGTGTATTAAACACACATCGTCAATGACAACATCAAGATCAATAAACGTATGTTTTGGAATTATGTGTTTAAAGATGTAGAATTATGTGATTTTAGTTATGTAATAATGTTTGTTTAGTAATAGCATATTGTTTTTTTGTTATTTTGTGCAAGCATGTATATTAGGTTTGGCGTTATGTGTTTTTAGATGTAGAATTATGTGTTTTTAGTTTTTCAATAATGTTTGTTTAGTAATAGCATATTGTTTTTTGTTATTTAGTGCAAATATATTTTGGTTTGGGATTATGTGTTTTTAGATGTAGAATTATGTGTTTTTAGTTTCGGAATAATGTTTGTTTAGTAGTAGCACTGTTTTTTGTTTTTTTGTGCAAGCATGTATACTTGTTTTGGAAACATGTGTATTTAGCAGTAGAATAATGTGTGTTTAGTTATATAATAGTGTGTATATAGTTTTGGGTTAGTGGATACTTAACTGTACATAATTTTGTGTTAGATAAATGTTTTTATCATGATTTTGATGATTTTGTTCAAATGAGTTTTTATACCAAAACAATGTCCCTAAATGTTGTCCCAACACTTCCGATCGATCTAAAATGTTTTTACTATTTTTCGGAGTATTTCTTGAAGTTTATATTCGATTTAAAATTGGACAACACTTTTGTTTCAGCTCGACCGGAGTCGCCTCTATAGGGCAACCCATACCCGAGTTGAGTTTTGAAACAGAAAATGGGTCGTAAAGAGAAAATGGGGAGAGGCGACCGGTCGACCAGCTGTGGGCGGCCGGTGAGGGACGGTCGACCACCGGCGGCGACTGCACGGGAGTGCCTCTCAAATGCGACTTCTCTGTTTTGATTTTCTATCAACCCCAACCGGTCAAGACCAAGGGCGACCGGTCGAACCCCCCTTCGACCGGTCCCCTGTGTAAAAATTCGCAGAATTTCATTTCAATCTTATCTCGTGCGGCGACCGGTCGAACCCCTGTTTATCAAAGAACTATCCGTTGCATTTTCGACATGACTTTTCCTATTTTGTGGGATTGATTTCTAACACTATATTGATGATTTTAAATGGTTTCTTTTTGAAAGCAAATCACTCCCCAAGGAGGAGCCAATGTCTCGGAAATCAAAGCCAAGACCTCTCCTATAAATAGAGGCTTCATTCAAACAACAAAATACAACACTCCATACAAGCAAAGAGCAAACAAAGCAAACACTTTCATATATCTTGTTGTATTAGCCTTAGCACTTTCACTTGCACAAATTTGAGGTCTAGGCTTTCAATTCTTGATTACACTTGTACTCATATTGTATCAATCATTATTGAGTTGTAATCTTGAGTTTGGTCATCATTCAACACAAGACATCCTTGTGAGTATTCTTGTGGTAAGAATACACTGGGTGATCTAGGTGATAGGTGTTTGAAGGTTGTGGTAATCTTCAAAGGTGTTGTAAGAGGATTGTGGTAATCCTCAAGGTGGTGTAAGAGGGTTGTGGTAATCCTCAAGGTGTTGTATTAATTTTTGGTAAATTAATAAAATCTTTTTTTCCTTTTGAAATCCATCCCGGATATACTGGGGTGGTAGAGGATTAGACCCTAGGTGGGTTGAACCTCTTTAAATCGACGAGTGTTGTTTTATTTCCGCATTTACATTTCGTCTTTGTTTGATTATTCGAAAAATAGGGCAAAATCGAAAAACCGAGATAATCTATTCACCCCCTCTAGATTATCGTAGCCACTTGGACTAACAAGTGGTATCGTGAGCCAAACTCTTTGGCTAGCTCGTTCAGTAAAGAGGAAAGATCCATGGCTACGAATGACGCTTATCTCACCACCGGCGCCTCCACCAACAAGCCACCATTGTTCGACGCCAACAACTACGCATTTTGGAAAGACCGTATGGAGTGCTTTCTACAAGGGTGCGGGTTTGACATATGGAATGTGGTTATTGAAGGAGTTGATCAACCAACGAAAAAAATGGAGGATGGCACCTCGGCTCCTAAACCTTTCAAGGAGTTCGATGAAAAGCGATAAGAAGGCTTTTTCTCTAAACGGCAGTAAGGCCTTAAATATTTTGCATTGCTCACTTACCGCCACCGAGTACAATCGCATACGAGGCATAAGGTCGGCACATGAGGTTTGGGAAAAATTGGAGACTATATATGAAGGGACAAAGAAGGTCAATCAAGCTAGAAAGACCATGCTTGTTAAAGACTTTGAAAACTTTAACATGTATGATGGTGAAAACATCTCCAAGATGGTGGAAAGGCTTGACAACATTGTCAATCCTCTTGTGGCCCTCGGTAAAGTCATCTCCGAAGAAGACAAAGTGACTAAGGTATTGAATGCTCTTCCCGGCTCATGGTCCGAAAAGGTGACGGCAATCACGGAAGCACAAAATCTTGAGACACTCAAGTTTGACGAGCTCATCGGGAACCTCCTCATCTATGAAGTCTATCTCAGGAGGAGAGAAAAATACCAAACCAACCATCAATCAATTGGGTATGCAAAATATTCCTAAAGGTCTTGCTTCCTCTTCTAATAATGCATACTATGATAATGATGATGATGATGAGGAAACGACCGCACTTGTTCGAAAATTTGCAAAATTTGTGAATAAAAATAAAACAAGAAAACCAAGAGATAATGCTTGCTTTAAGTGCGGAAAACCCGGGCACTTCATAGCCGATTGCCCAAAACTCAATGAGGAGGAACAAAAGAAAAAGAAGCCTTTTCCGAAAAAGAAGGCTCTAAATGCGGATGTCAAAACTTGGGATGAGCTACTCGAGACATCCGAGCGAGGAAGGTGAAACGAACATGGTCTTATGGCTATAGGCGATGAAAATAATGAGGTACGCTCTAACTCCTCTACCTCCTCCTTAGTTGATGAATTGCAATGTGATTTTGATGAGTTGCAAAATGAATTTCAAAAATTGATTGTTAAATACAAGAGTTTAAAGAAGGAGCATAAAGAGATTAAAATAGAAAAGGATAAATTATTTACATCTTATGAGACTCTTGATCATGTTCATGCTATTACCCTTACTCAAATTCAAACTCTTGAAACCGAGAAACAAATGCTCACTAATGATATTGATAATTTGAAAAAGGATGTGCATCGTTTTAATTTAAGCACGGATAAGGTTACTAAAATTTTAGATGCACAAAGAGGTGAGCATTCAAAACAAGGACTTGGTTACAAACCATTTCAAAAAGTCTTTAAGAAAAATGACCAAGGTCCGAATTTTGTACGTGCTAAAAGTGCCCATAATATTATTTGCTTTTATTGTGGTAAAGTTGGTCACTATGTTAGCAATTGTAAATTGAAGAATAATTTTAGCTTTGTTTGGAGACCCAAAGGTCTCAAGGCTAACCCCATGGACCCCAAAACTATAGGGTACCTAAAAATGGTTCGTTTGTAGGTAATAGGCGCTATAACAACCATGGAGGATTCGAAATGGCTCGTGGACAGCGGATGTTCATGCCATATGACCGGAAAGAGAGAACTTTTACCAACATCAAGTTCCAAGAAGAGGGTATGGTCATGTTCGGCAATGGCAAAGGAAGAATTCTTGGAAATGGAGAAATTGGTAACTCTTCTTTCTCTCTTAATAATGTTCTTTTAGTAGAAGGGCTTAAATTTAATTTGATAAGTGTTAGCCAACTTTGTGATTCAAATTATAATGTTGTTTTCAATAAAGAAAAATGCCTTATTCGTAAAAATGATGAAATTATTTGTGAAGCAAATAGAAAAGGCAATCTTTACAAAATTTCTACTAGTGATTTGGTTAGTCAAAATGTTTTTGTCTTGTCGCCAACAATGATTTAACGAGTTTATGGCATAGGCGACTTGGACATGTTGGATATAATAGTTTGAAAAATATTTACAAAAACCAACATGTAAAAGGACTACCCAAATTGAATTTTGAAAATCTTGGCTTATGTGACACTTGTCAAAAGAACAAATTAGTTAAGAGTAGTTTTAAGCCCAAAAATGAAATTTCCACAACCAAGCCTCTACAACTTCTTCACCTAGATTTGTATGGGGATATTGGTACGACTAGTCTAAGTGGAAAACATTACACTTTTGTAATTGTTGATGATTTTTCTAGATACACTTGGGCTCTTTTTCTTGCAAATAAAAGCGATGCCGTTAATGAGTTTGTTAAGTTGTGTAGACGTATTGAGAATGAAAAGGAAGATACTATTAAAACTATTCGAAGTGATCGAGGCGGAGAATTTGACGGTGAGTTTAGAGTCTTTTGTGAAACCAAAGGATATACACACAATTTTTCGGCTCCAAGGACACCTCAACAAAATGGTGTAGCCGAAAGGAAGAATCGGACACTTCAAGAAATGAGTCGGTCCATGCTTAATGAATTTTCACTTCCAAAATATTTTTGGGCCGAAGCCGTAAGTACCGCTTGTTATGTCATTAATCGAGTTTATATTCGTCCTAAAATGAATAAAACTCCATATGAGCTTTGGAAAGGAAGAACTCCAAATATTAGTTATTTCAAAATATTTGGATGTAAGTGCTTTATTTTGAATACTAAGGATCAATTGGACAAACTTGATCCTAAGGCCGATGAAGGAATATTTATGGGGTATTCAATCAAGAGCAAAGCATATCGTGTTTACAATAAGACTAGTGGAGTTGTTGAAGAATCCATCCATGTCAAATTCAATGAAGCTTCGGGTGTTGAAAGAATACCCAATGACGATAGTGATAAAGAAGATATTGTTGAACCTATTGTTCAAAGTGATGCTCATAATGATAAACCTTCTATTTCAAATGATCAACCTTCAAGTTCAAATGTTCCTCAAGAAGATAGGGGTGATACTTCAAATCTTCCCGTAGCATTGAAATTTAAGGGAGATCACCCAAAAGATCTTATTATTGGTGATCCCCTTGATAAAATAATGACTCGAAGAAATTTTGCCGAGAAAACTCTTATATCTCAAAAAGAGCCTAAAAATGCTAAGGAAGCTATTGAGGATGAAGATTGGTTTTTAGAAATGCAAGAGGAGTTGAATCAATTTGAAAGAAATGATGTATGGGAATTAGTACCTTGTCCTCCATCTCAAACAATTATTGGTACAAAATGGGTATTTCGGAACAAACTTGATGATCAAGGCAACATTGTTCGTAATAAGGCAAGGTTAGTAGCTCAAGGGTATTGTCAAGAAGAATGTATTGATTATGATGAAACATTTGCACCCGTAGCACGTTTAGAAGCTATTCGCATTTTACTTGCCTATTCTTGTTTTAAAAATTTCAAGCTTTACCAAATGGATGTTAAATCTGCTTTCTTAAATGGTTTTATTCAAGAAGAAGTCTATGTAAAACAACCTCCGGGGTTTGAAAATTTTTCTAGGCCTAATGATGTTTTTAAACTTAAAAAGGCCTTGTATGGTTTGAAACAAGCACCTCGTGCATGGTATGATAGACTTAGCTCTTTTCTTTTGCAAAATGGTTTTACAAGATGTAAAGTTGATACTACTCTCTTTGTTTTTGAAAAAGGGCAAGATTGTTTACTTGTGCAAATTTATGTTGATGATATTATCTTTGGTGCTACTAATGAATCTTTGTGCAAGAAATTTTCTAAGTTAATGCAAGGTGAATTTGAAATGAGCATGATGGGAGAGCTTAATTTCTTTCTTGGACTTCAAATCAAGCAATGCCAAGAAGGTATCTATATTTCACAATCAAAATATACAAAAGAACTTTTGAAAAAGTTCGGCATTGAAGAAGGAAGAACCGTCTCGACTCCTATGGCAACCAATGTCAAAATTGACAAAGATGAAAAAGGCAAGTCGGTTGATGAATCCAAGTATCGAGGTATGATTGGTAGTTTACTTTATTTAACCGCTAGTAGGCCAGGACATTCTTCATGCCGTATGCCTATGCTATCGCTCGTTTTCAAAGCAATCCCAAAGAATCTCATGAGTGTCGTTAAAAGGATTTTTCGATATTTGAAAGGCACTATTCAATATGGTTTATTTTATCCAAAGAATGAAAATTTTTCTCTTAAAGGTTATAGTGATTCGGACTATGCGGGAAATATTGATGATCGGAAAAGTACTTAGGATCATGTCAATTTTAAGCGATTGCCTAGTTTCTTGGTTTTCAAAGAAACAAAATTGTGTTTCACTTTCAACGGCCGGCCGAATATATTTCCGCCGCTTTTTGTTGTACTCAACTTCTTTGGATGAAACAAACCTTAGCGGATTACAAATGTTCTTTTGAAAATGTTCCTATCTTTTGTGATAACATATCCGCTATAAATATTGCTCAAAACCCGGTTCATCACAACCGTACTAAACATATTGAGATTCGACATCATTTTCTAAGGGATTGTGTCTCAAAACGAAAAATTGAGATATCTTTTGTGCCATCTCAAGATCAATTAGCGGACATCTTTACAAAACCGCTAACTTCCGAAACTTTTGCGTCGATACGAGCTCGGTTAAGCATAATGCATATTGAATGAGGTCTACGTTTGCATTTTGCATGTTTTTAAAACTTAGGGGCGAAAAATCGGATTTTTGGTTGAAAATTCGGATTTTAAAAAATTTGACAAAACAGTGGGCTGAAGAGGTTGAGGGCAACCGGGCCCTCAACGTCGACCGGTCGCCCTAGGCCAAATTTTGGTTTAAGTTCGTTCTGTCTTCAGATTTGTTATTTTCACTTCTTTTTGCCATTTTTCGTCCCCTTTGCCAAATGCACACAATGTTCACTCAAAATTGATTTTCATGCATTCAATTCATATCTTGGACCTTATATAGCATATTTATCATCATCATTGCTCATCTTTTCCGATCAAATGGTAAGAATTTTCCTTACTTTGCTCAAATGGGTTGAACCCTTGAGTTTATGGCTTTCTTGTATATTTCTTGATATTTTTGCTTATGATCTTGATGAGCTTAGTTATTATGTTGTATTGTATGATGTTTGATGTGAATTGGTGATGCAATTTTTGGCTTGGATCATTTACAAGGGCTATATACAACTCCTTTTATTTTTCACGCCCACAATGTGTTCGATGAAATGTCACAATGAAAATTTCAACTTCTACATGATTCTCTCTCGCTTACAAAAGTCTTCAATACTCATTGAGATCATGTTTTGGCAAATAAAACGAGCGTATGAACTCTTCATGATACATTTCTCCCATTTTCCTTGGTGTTTAAGCCTAAATTGCTCAATGGTTGATAAACCATTTCTTTGGCGCACTTTGATATACTTTTATGATGTTTTTATCATCCTAACATTTTTTTGATGATTCCAAAGGGGAGAAACAGAAATTGGCTCGTTAGCTCAAAGAAGCTAATAAAAGCTCATGATAGTAGCTATAAGCTATGGCTTATTAAGGCCATAAGTTGTGAAGAAAACTCAGTCCAATGATTGTTTTATGAACTTGTTTGCATGGATAATAAGTATTTGTGACAGGGGAGCTTCTAAGCTCATGGAGTTGTTGTTTATTTTGTAAAAGCTTGTGCTTCTAGCTTATGCAATATTTCTTATTAATGTGCTTGTTGATAGGGGAGCTTTTGTAAAATGTTTTTAAACGGATAGTTTACTCATAAAGGAAAATTATTCTGCATTTTTTGAAATCGTCCTCTTGAAAATTGTTTTGGTTTGTAATCATCAAAAAGGGGAGTTTGTTAGATAAATGTTTTTATCATGATTTTGATGATTTTGTTCAAATGAGTTTTTATACCAAAACAATGTCCCTAAATGTTGTCCCAACACTTCCGATCGATCTAAAATGTTTTTACTATTTTTTGAGTATTTCTTGAAGTTTATATTCGATTTAAAATTGGACAACACTTTTGTTTCAGGCTCGACCGGTCGCCCTATAGGGCAACCCGCACTGAGTTGAGTTTTGAAACAGAAAATGGGTCGTAAGAGAAAATGGGGAGGGCGACCGGTCGACGGGGTGGGCGGCCGGTGAGGGCGGCGACCGGTCGACCACCGGGCGGCCGGTGACGGGAGTGCCCTCTCAAATGCGGAGACTTCTCTGCTGTTTTGATTTTCTATCAACCCCAACCGGTCAAGACCAAGAGCGACCGGTCGAACCCCCTTCGACCTAGGTCCCCCGGTGTAAAAATTCGCAGAATTTCATTTCAATCTTATCTCTGTGTGTGACCGGTGGAACCCCCTGTTTATCGAAACTATCCGTTGCATTTTTGCATGACTTTTCCCTATTTTGTGGGATTGATTTCTAACAAACTATATTGATGATTTTAAATGGTTTCTTTTAAAGCAAATCACTCCCCAAGGAGGAGCCAATGTCGGAAATCAAAGCCAAGACCTCTCCTATAAATAGAGGCTTCATTCAAACAACAAAATACAACGCTCCATACAAGCAAAGAGCAAACAAAGCAAACACTTTCATATATCTTGTTGTATTAGCCTTAGCACTTTCACTTGCACAAATTTGAGGTCTAGGCTTTCAATTCTTGATTACACTTGTACTCATATTGTATCAATCATTATTGAGTTGTAATCTTGAGTTTGGTCATCATTCAACACAAGACATCCTTGTGAGTATTCTTGTGGTAAGAATACACTTGGGTGATCTAGGTGATAGGTGTTTGAAGGTTGTGGTAATCTTCAAAGGTGTTGTAAGAGGATTGTGGTAATCCTCAAGGTGGTGTAAGAGGGTTGTGGTAATCCTCAAGGTGTTGTATTAATTTTTGGTAAATTAATAAAATCTTTTTTCCTTTTGAAATCCATCCCGGATATACTGGGGTGGTAGAGGATTAGGCCCTAGGTGGGTTGAACCTCTTTAAATCCACGAGTGTTGTTTTATTTCCGCATTTACATTCTCGTCTTTGTTTGATTATTCGAAAAAGAGGGCAAAATCTGAAAAACCGAGATAATCTATTCACCCCCTCTAGATTATCGTAGCCACTTGGACTAACATTTTGTGCGTAAGACATACAATGTAATAACTACAACACAATATTAACGTTGTATACCAACATTCCGACCATATGTACGTGAAAAATGCAAATTTATATTGATTAAAGAGAAAACACCCCACGTCTGAATCATTCATATCCACAATTCAAGACCATCTAAGTCATATGCAAATGGCTCCCAAAGACAAAAAACACCAACGATAGTAACCTAACTATACAAAAATGATGAGCACAGTTCTGCATACTGCATTGTCTATTTAAAACAAAACTACAATACGATCTTCCCCGTCCAAAACTTTCTGGCTTCTTCCAAACATCTATCCTTTTGCTCATTGCTATGGTGCAGGATTATTGCAGCTGAGTACTTCGTGCATAAGTTAGACAGTTGGGACGCATTATTCTTCTCCAAACCACAATCCCATCCCTTGGTGCCACCGCCCATGTAGCTCTCCATATGCCTCATGGCATATATACCACAATCAACTTTGTTTGTGGTGTCTCTCCAAGGCATGCATAGTCTACACGGGGAGAACTTCCGGACAGCACTAGCCATTTGCGGGCGCCTTTAGTCTCCAAGTAGTTTGCAAACATCCGAACCTCGCACAATATACCATGGAAAACAAATTCAACAACTAAAACACATAATTCTACAACTAAAACACATAATTTCATGACAATTATGCTATCCAAGGCATATAGATCTTTGAGTAAAACAAAATTATTTACCAAAACATACAACTAATGTCCATTAGCATAAACCATATACCTAATATTATATAACTAAAACACAGTAATTCTATAACTAAACACACAGAATTCTATAGCTAGGTTCACATGATTAGAATCAAATATACCTATTCACACTGCATTTATAACTAAACACACGAGAATTCTATATCTAAGTTCACATCATCCAAAAGGGGAACTGAGCAAGAAAATGCAACACATAAACCATAAACACATTATTATATACCTAAACAAACAGAATTCTATATCTAAGTCCACATGATTCCAAATCAAACATTCCTACAGACACATAATTCTATAACTAAACACACATAATTCCATAGCTAAAAACCCAGAATTCTATATCTAAGTTCACATCGTCCAAAAAGGCAAACTTAGCAAGGAAATGCAACACAAAAACCAAAAAAAGCTCACCAACTTTAAAAAGCAAGTCTCCATATTTCTCCCGATTGCTTCCACCGACAGACGAGTTGTCGATAATATGGCAGTGAAACCTCTTGACATCAAATGTCACCAGAAAGATGTGCTCGCTCTTACAAATCGGGAAGAAAAACTGAAACAAGCTATACATTAGGGGTCTTGGTAATTAACATAAAAGATTTGGAAAAATAATGAGATTAATTACCATTACTTACCATGTCAAAGTTGTTCAATTTATCGGAGCTCGGGTCACCAAGCTCGTGTCGAGTCCTTGCACAAACGATCGATACGGTGTTCTCATCTAAGCCATCCCGGACTAACGATCGTGAACAACTACAACACATATACACAAATATAAAAAAATAAACCACGGATTTTAAGACTTGAAAACACCAAAGAAAAATGAAAATAGGAACATAAAAATAGGATTAACATACCGTCAAAAAACAAGAAGCAAAAAATGCATTCGGTGAATCGCTACTCCTCTCGATCCCTCCATACCATTCAACATCCATGCCCAAAGGTCCAAAATAGAAACATTAATGTAACCTCCGGGACGCATTGTCTCCACAATTTCCCTCGACAAAAGTTTGTCACCGGCGTTAAATACAATGTCATCTCTATATGGAAAAAAAAAAAACATTTACAAAGATAGATAAAACAAATGAAACTAATTAGTTGGATGATAAACGAATCCTTACTTGTTCGGCCAGGATTTTCAAAAAGCCATTTCACAATCATGTTCTCATTTTGATTTGGCTTGAGCGGATGTCGATTTGTTTAGTCACAAATGGCGAAGACAAGATCAAGACTTTGCTTTGTCTTCCTAGTAGCTCTACGGGAAAAAACCTTCTTAGATCTTTCTAAGGCAATATCGCTACGCCCTTGACCTCCCCAGAGCCACCAGGTTTCACGCCACCAACCTCCGTTCCGACATCCTACGAACCCGATAAGAATAATTATGAACTTGTATACACATTGATGAAGTAAATCATAAAAGATGGGGAAAAAATACTTACGGTCTTTGGATTCTCACTCAAAGGCGCATCGTGCCCCCAGAACCACCAATCTTTAGAATCTTCCACCTATAAACCAAAAATATATAAAAATAAAGCTACTTATACACAAAATAAAACTACATATACATAATGTAACTAACTAAACATAAAAAAGAACTAAATAAACATAATTACAACCCTAAATGCACATAATATTTTACTAATTTAAACATACGATGAGCTGGTTTTTCGATCCCCACTTGCATCACTGACCCCCAACATTCATTTAACCCGCAAAACATACAATAGTGTGAACTAAAAAAATACTTAAAGCAAAAGCGATTAATAATACTATATAAGTAATGCAAACATATATAATAACCCAACCTCCACGCTTGCCATACCACCATCTCGCACATCTCATCTTCGTTGACACTCTTCTCATAGTGTCGAGACGTGTCAAGAATGTCCTCCCATCTACCAACATTGGTATCTTGAGTCAAGCCTTGATAGAAAAGCTTGGTGCCTCATCACACCATTTCTTGAATTCATCTCTCTTCGTAAATGCACTTTCGATTGCCTCAATTGCAGCAATATTCTCCCTTGCTCCAAAAGGCTTCATTCTCACGACTTTCGGTCCCTTCCATACCATCGTCCGAACGGCGAACCCCACCCGTGTAATGCGGTTGAGCATAAGAAACCCTTCGGCGTTCCCAACCATGGCAAATTCTGCGTCCTCGACCAAGTCCTTTGGAGCGATGAAGAATAGATATAATCTCGACAACATCGGAGGACAAACATTTTAATCTGTCAAGTAATTGACCAGTAATCCCCTGCACATCAAAAATATGTGTATTAAATCAGTAAGTGTACATGCACAAGATTTACAAACTAAATACACATAATCACTAACCTGAATGTACATAATTATTATATACATAATTTAAACACTAATTATACATATTTCAGACACTAAATGCACATAATATAAACACGAATACACATAATCACTAACCTGAATGTACATAAACAGAAGAAACATAATTTAAACACTAATTACACATATTTGAAACACTAAATGCACATAATATAAAACTAACTACACATAATTACTGAATACACAAAATCACTAACCTGAATGTACATAATTAGAATACACATATTTAAACACTAATGACACATATTTGAAACACTAAATGCACATAATATACACCTAAATGCACATAGTCACTAACCTGAATGTGCATAAATAGGATATACATAATTTAACACTAATTACACATATTTGAAACACTAAATGAACATGATTCTAAAACTAAATACACAAAATTATCTTCCAGAATGCACATAACATAAAACTAAGATACACATGCAGATGAACAACCTTCGCATCGGCCCGGGATGACGAGGTCCACTGACCTGTAGCATCCTTCTCCTTCCAAGCCAAATTCAGCTGCGGCTCATTTTGTGCTTCCCCATCAAACGGTGGCTCGATAAACCCCATCCCAAACCCGCCGAGGTGAATTTCCTTATTGTTAATTTCCTTTAGTTTGTCCCCGCTCCAAGCCGACACGATGGGGACCGTCCTTGGAACACTCCGCCTCACGCACTTAACTCTGTCAACGTAAAATACCTATGCAATTACATAGATTACATCAAAAAAGAACATACTCCAAAAAAATCAAAAAACAAAAAAAAAAATTGTGGGAAATAATACCGCCAAAAACAGCAAGGGCCCATTAAATTCAGTATTATCTTCCGGCGACCAGGCAGCTCTCTTTTCAACCAGTGTAGTCAATGTGTGCTCACACCATGCTAAGTTCCTAACATTTCTGACGTCTACAAGGCTTTTAAGCAAGTGAGGATACACGTGTGCAGTTGAAAAATTACCAATGATAAGGTACTCGACCAATATCAAGAACAACCTTCTAAACCAATCACCGCCATCCACAAAACTCAGCATTTTATCAGCCACTTGCTTCGGTGTTACCTTGTAATCCTCCCTACCGAACATAGCAGGCCATCCAATGTACAAATCGCAAGTCTCCGATTTTGTTTTCTTCACTATTGGCTCCGCCCATGGGAACCCAATACTCTCTGCACATCATTCGGTTCAATGTGAATGCGCCTCATACTATCCAACAACAACTCCGAGCTAGCCGGGTTAAAATTTGCAACTAACCAATACATTAGCTGAGATGGGAAGTCAACAATTGAAAGGGAAAGCAAACTTCCGAATCCCATATCAACAATGGCATCAATCTGAGCCGGGGAAAGATTTACAAGGGCATTTACCAACACCCTTGGGTTCGACCTAGTCGATAATGTCGTATATAAATTCTTTTTCCTCTTCCCCCGACCATCGCCTTCGTCCCCACTCCCCGCAGCCCTTTTCCCCTTGTTTTTTGCCATTTAGTTGGTAAAACAAGACCTACAGAGAAAATAGAACCAATTATTTACCAAAACATACAACTAACTGTCCATTAGCATAAACCATATACACAATATTGTATAACTGAACACACATAATTATATAGCTAAACACACAGAATTCTATAGCTAAGTTCACATGATTCCAAATCAAATATACCAACTCACACAGTATTCTATAACTAAAGACACGGAATTCTATATCTAAGTTCACATGATTCCAAATCAAATATACATGCCCCCACCAATTATATCTCATTCAACAATCCCCCAAAATTAAAACCCACATAAAATAGAACATTATACATGCCCAAGGACTGCTAAATTAATCCCCCTAACACATTATCGATTAGCATAAATTCCTTTTGGACATGAACCAAGTATTTACAAAAACATACAACTAATTGTCCATTAGCATAAACCATATAAAAATATTATATAACTAAATACACATAATTCTATAGCTAAACAAACAGAATTCTATATCTAAGTTCACATGAATCCGAATCAAATATACCTACAGACACAGAATTCTAAAACTAAACACACATAATTCTATAGCTAAATACACGGAATTCTATATCTAAGTCCACGTCATCCAAGAGGGCAAACTGAGCAAGGAAATGCAACACATAAACCATAAACACATTATTATATACCTAAACACACAGAATTCTAAATCTAAGTTCACATGATTCAAAACACTAATTACACATATTTCAAACACTAGATGTGGTCTCATGTTCTTACACCTAGAAGTTTATTCCCTAAAATCAAACAAATAAGAACAATAGAAATTAATAATAAAAACCCAAATTGGAACCCTAATATCAACAAACACAAAAATAAAAAAGGAAATAAAAATCACAGATAACTTACAATATTTTGTGCGATAACCGTGATGAAAATAGGAGATGATTCGTGCCAGTTGCAAATTGAGCCCTACAGTGTTGAATATATGAAAAAAATCGAACCAGTTTAAGTATCCTTTGAAAAATCTGGACCGACGGGACGGTGTCGTGGAGGAGACTGTAGCAAATGAAGATACCTATTCCAGCGACCGGTGTTGTGGTGGAGAGATGAGTATACCTATTCCAGCGAATTCGAGAATTAGGAGACGACCAATGGTTTGAAGCAGATGAAGGAAGAAAGGAATCGGTGTCGTGGGGGAGAGGTAGAGAAAATCGCGGGATATGAATAAGAATCGATAGACTTACCAAATTCAAAAATTAGGGGTTTACAATTATATCCTTGGAATAAAAAGATAGATTACTTTCCTACCCTTGTTTGCCACTACCATGACTAAAATAGATGGGTAAAATCTGGGCCATTGAATATTAAATTAAATGATCTAGATGTGGTCTCACGTTCTTACCTAAAGGCCCTGGTCTCATTTGATCATATCCCTATATTTATATTATCATAGAATTATTTACAACACGTTATCAACATGAGTTATTGCTTGAGAAAAGGTTTGTATATCTCAAGTTTGAATTTTTGTGTACTAATTAATTTTATGTACAAATTGAAAGACCTTCCGAGCTATGGCAAAAGCTCAAAGAAAGATTTGATCACACCAGAACAGTGATACTTCCACAAGCACAATATGATTGGCAACATCTAAGGTTGCAGGACTTTAAGTCCGTTGCCGACTATAATTCGGCATTATTTAAAATTGAGTCCTGGTTGGCTCTTTGTGGGACAAAGTTGTCTGAATATGATAAATTGGAGAAAACTTTCTCCACTATGCATAAATCAAATTTTGTGCTACAACAACAGTATAGACAACGACAATTTAACACATATTCTGAATTAATCTCGGTTTTCTCACTAGCAGAAAACCAATGAGTTCTTTGTTGAGAAATCACGATTTGCGACCACGGGTCTAATGCGTTACCAAGCACATGCTAACTCGGTAGAGGAGGGGGCCAATTTAGAGGCCGTGAGTATAAACTCGGGCGTGGTGGTCTGCAGGGGTCGTGGTCGTGGTGGTCCACATCAAAATACTCACAGATATGATCGTGGCGGTCGTAATTACTATAATAGGGATAATTATCACTATACTCGCCAAAATAATTATAATGCCAAGCAGGGGGCACCCAAATCAATCAATTCGTGATAAGGGAAAAATGCATATGGAAAGAATCTGGTGATGATTTGTGTAATGATGTGGTATGACAGACATTGGGCCAAAACATGTAGAATCGCCTCGCACTGGTAAATCTATACCAGGAATCAAAGAAGAATAAAGGCAAAATGTTCAAACACATGTCACTGAGGCAGTGGAGCCACCTACTACTAATGAGGCTTACATATCTGAAATTATACGCGATCAAAATCCTATCTAGGACTGGAAACCACTTGATATATCCAATTTTCTTGAGGATCACGAGGCACAAGGTGCCGACTGGATAAATTAAGAAAATAGAATCAATGTTTGTATGTTATTTTCTCGGATGATATATTCCCGAGACTAAGTTTATTGTACCACGTTTGTACTTGTTCTGGTTCCCGATTTTATGCTTTTAATATGAAATAATAAATCTGTTTGTGTCTAATATTATTATCATCAAATTTCTACCGAATTATTCACAAATTTTACATTTAAATTTTTCACATTAATTTTTCTCCTCCAACGGCTATGAACAATAATTTTATCTATAAATATACCAACATTTCATTCAACAAATTCACACATATTCTATCATCTTTCTAAAAACTCCATATTTCTTTCACTCCAAAAATGGTTAACCTAATGTTAGTATTTCTCATTACATTGGTCTTTATATACATTATCCTGCTTTTTGTTTGAGAATATACACCAGGAAAAATTTGGATTTTTATTGATCTTCTTGTCTTAATTCTTCCTCTGTTAGCCATAGCAATTTATCTTAGCATGTTGTAATAATTAGATGATTATGTATGACTATGTTGTCGAATAAAATACTTTATTAAAATTTTTATTGTGCATTGATGTTTTTATATAAAGTTTTTAATAATTGTATAATATTAATTCCATAATAATTATACCAGGTACACATGGGAAACACCGAGAGAAATAGACTATTGTCTACTTGATAGTGAACAACGCACTCAATATTAACAAATAAAGTATATTTCTCGAGTGTGAAATTGTGCAAGGCACATGTTACAACTATATCTGGTCCCGTTGAGATTATTGATGACTCCGGAAATGCAACTGTGGTGTTGCCTAATGGTACAATCTTACATATTGAAAATGCATTGTTATCTAGTAGATCAAAAAGAAATCTACTAAGTTTTAAGGATGTGCGTGATAATGGCTATCACTTGGAGACACTAAATGAAAATAATAAAGAGTGTCTATGTATCACATCCTATAAAATGGGAAAAAGAATTGCCCATGGGAAATTTGAAGCAACAGCTTCCGGATTGTATTGTGTCCAAATTAAAGCTTTTGAATCCTATGCCACCATGCCTTGGAAGTTTGGTGAATACCGATATGTTTGGGTTATGACATGATCGCCTAGGACATCCAGGAACAACTATGATGCGTAGGATTGTTGAACACACTAATGGACATCCATTGAAAAGCACGAAGATGCTAATGTCCAAAGACTATTTTTGTGAATCGTGTTCACAAGGAAAATTTATTACTAAGCCTTCCATGGAAAAGGTTGGTTTTGAATCACCATTATTTTTACAACGTATTCATGGTGATATTTGTGGACCGATACATCCCACAAGTGGACCATTTAGATATTTTATGGTCTTAATAGATGCATCGTGTAGATGGTCACACATATGCCTATTATCTACTAGAAATTCGATTATTAGCGCAAATTATTAAACTCCGAGCACATTTCCCCGATTACCCTATCAAGAATATAAGAATGGATAATGCCGGATAATTTACATCAAAAAGTTTTGATGAATATTGCGTGGCACTGGGAATTAATGTTGAGCACCCAGTAACACATGTTCATACCCAAAATGGATTGGCAGAATCCCTGATTAAACGAGTTCAAATCATTGCTCGTACATTATTAATGAGATCAAAGCTCACTAGTGCAGCATGGGGTCATGCAATATTGCATGCATCATCACTCATTAGATTACGCCCCACTGCTTATCATATGCACTCCCCAATGCAATTAACTCTCGGTTTTGAGCCAAATATTTCGCACCTACGCACTTTTGGGTGTGCTGTTCAGGTGCCGATTCCACCACCTCAAAGGACAAAAATGGGTCCCCAACGTAGGCTTGGTATATACGTTGGATTTGATTCTCCATCAATTATTCGGTATTTAGAACCAATGACAGGAGATTTATTTACCGCTAGATTTGCGGATTGTCATTTTGGCGAGACAATATTTCCATCATTGGGAAGAGATAAAGATATTTTAGATAAACAAAAACCAGTTGAGAGTATCTCCTGGAATGAACAAAGTTTATCTCATTTGGATCCACGTACTTCTGAATGTGAAAGTGAGGTGAATAGAATCATTCATTTACAAAATATTGCTAATAGACTTCCTGATGCATTTAACAATGCTAGTAAAGTCACAAAGTCTCATATTCCGGCTGCAAATGCTCCGGCCAGGATTATTGTTCCAGATGAAAATAAGAAGATGAATGATGATAACCCACGACAAAAACGTGGTAGACCTATTGGCTCAAAAGATACTATTCCTCGAAAAAGAAAGGGGAGAATTGATAATAATGAGCATGCTCCAGATGAATCTGTCGAGCCTAACACCTCAGAAAATGTACAAAATTCTGGTAGCATCGAGAATCTCATGAGTTATTGTAATGAAATATGGGATCGAAATGAAATAATTATTGATGATAATTTTGCATTCTCGGTTGCTCAAGAAATTATAAATGATGATTATGATAATGAACCACGTTCGATAATGGAATGCCGTCAGAGGCTTGATTGGCCTATGTGGGAGGAAGCAATAAAATCTGAGTTAGCTTCACTAGAAAAACGAAATGTATTTGGACAAATTGCCAGAACTCCAAACAATGTAAAACCCATTGGGTACAAATGGGTATTTGTTCGAAAGAGAAATGAGAAAAATGAAGTCGTGAGATATAAGCACGACTTGTGGCTCAAGGATTCTCCCAGAGATCTGGGATAGATTATGATGAAACATATTCACCTGTGATGGATACAATCACATTTCGTTTTCTTATCAGTACGATTGTCCACGAGAATTTGGACATGCGTCTAATGGACGTAGTGACGACATATCCATATGGTTCATTAGATTCTGATATTTATATGAAATTCCCCAATGGATATAAAATGCCAAAATCAGATACTCCCCGTGAATTATACTCGATCAAATTGCAAAGATCGTTCTATGGATTGAAGTAATCCGGTCGCATGTGGTATCATAGACTTAATGAATACCTTTCTAAGGAAGGTTACAAAAATGATACCATTTGCCAATGTGTTTTTATCAAAAGATCAGATACCGGATTTGCTATCATTGTTGTTTATGTCGATGACATGAATTTGATTGGCACCCCTAAAGAATTATCCAATGCTGTTGAATATCTAAAGAAAGAGTTTGAGGTGAAAGATCTTGGAAAAACTAAATTTTATCTTGGTCTTGAGTTAGAACATAAAAATAACGAGATACTTGTCCTTTGTCTGCATATACCAAAAGGTTACTCAAACGGTTTAACATGGACAAAGCTCATCCCTTGAGTACCCCTATGGTTGTGCGTAGTTTAGATCCCGAGAAAGATTCATTCCGACCAAAAGAGTCTGATGAAGAGATTTTAGGTCTTGAAGTGCCTTACCTTAATGCTATTGGAGCATTAATGTATCTGACACAATGTACTCGACCTGATATTTCATTTGCAGTAATTCTACTTGCACGATACAGTTCTGAGCCAACTCGAAGACACTGGAATGGTATTAAACACATTTTTCGATATCTCAATGGTACTATAGATTTGGGGTTATTCTACTCCAAGGGATCCACAAACTGGTTATTTATTTTGCTATAATGGTACAACTATATCATGGCGATCTACCAAATAAACATTAGTTGCTACTTCTTCCAATCACTCTGAAATCATTGCTCTTCATGAAGCTGGCAAAGAGTGTGTTTGGTTAAGGTCATTTTAGCTCATATACGAAATGCTTGTCAGCTGAAACCAGTTACAGACACTCTTACTATTATTTATGAGGATAATGCAGCATGCATAGCACAAGTGAGAGGCGGTTACATAAAAGGCGATCGTACCAAGCATATTTCACCAAAGTTTTTCCACACACATGAACTCCAGAAAAATGGAGAGGTAGATATTCAACAGATTCGTTCATGTCACAATCTTGCCGATTTATTTACAAAATTCTTACCAATGTTTACATTTGAGAAATTAGTTTACGACATCGGAATGAGAAGAGTCCATACGAAGCAAGATTGATGGATCAATTATGCAGCTAATATTCTTCATTTCAGGGGGAGCAAATATATTGTGCACTGTACTCTTTTTCCCTTATGTCTGGTTTTTATCCCATTGGGTTTTTCCAGCTTAAGGTTTTTAACGAGGCATACTTATCCAGATTGCAATATTGCTTTGTCCAAGGGGGAGTGTTACAATAAAGTAGGAAGAAAAATTGGACTTTAGCAATATTTTCAACACCTAACATGTACATGTTTTTCCACTAAAAAAAAAAACATGCACATGTTTTGAATTCTACAATTGTAATAGTTAGAAATTTTGGCTATAAATATGTGTAGAATGAATGAATACACCAAAAACATATAATTACTCTTCTTCTTTAAATTTTGTTGTGATTTATATATATTTATATTATCTTAGAAATTATTTACAACAATCTAATGATTTTAAAAATATATTGAAGATGAATTATCCATACCCATATCAAGTTTCTTGCTTTTGACATTTTGCGCGTCACAACCCCTCATAGCCCGACATATCTCCTCACGCAATAAAAAAACCGTCCTCCACCAGTAACTTTAGCAAGACTCTTTCCCCTCTTCAACCTCCTTCCTCTTCACACACAGAAGCTGAAAAACAGAGAGATTTGCACACTCTTCGTCCCACGCTAAAATGCGCGTAAGTGAACAGAACTGATCTCTCGACGCATCGACTAAAGCTCTCAAAATCCAACGGCTTTCAATGGCTCATTGGATCTCCTCCAAGCTCAAAGCCGCCGAAACCCTACTCCAACAGGCAAATAAATCCCCATTTCTTTTTCTTTTTTAATTTTCCATTTATGAAGGTTATTTATTTTCGTGGTCTTGCATTATTGAAAATTATTTTGAGCTTGTGCTTGGATCCTTATAGAAATGAAACATCAATGAGAATCAGAACTGGTGAAAAACGATTTTGATGACAAATGTTTCACATTTTTTTTCCCATTTTTTCTGACCCTGTGGTTTGGATACTTTGCAATTGCATCATGAGAATTATAGTTGATGACATCTATTCTCAGTGAGAATTAGAATTGTTGAAATATCTATTTCACTGTGAAAGAATTGATTAAAATCAATTAACTGGCTGAAAAACGGTTAAATTGCACGGATGAGTACATAATTCATGACATGAATATAAAATAAAAAGAAAAAAACAAAACCTAGGGATCCAAAAAGAGGAATGGAAATAAGGAGAATGTTAATTGTCAGTAATAACAGAATTGCATTATAATAAGAAGATATATATCACTTCCATTTCATAAATTGAACAAAAAGACGTTTTATGCTATCAATGAACTTACTTATGCATTGGTAATTAATAAAATGGGTAATATTGAATGCGCAATGCAGTTATAAGGATTGCCTTTGTAAACTGGAGAGTGTGCTTAGTTAATATGAAAAAATTATGTAAGTAAGGTATCATTTTTTTATATACTCAAGCACTTTCATATGTTAGTTTTACATGGTAAATGCATAGCGACAATGTGATAGAAAAATTAGTTTACACTGGCGTGATTGTCTTAAACCAACAGATCAGAATCAATATGCAAGAAATGATGGAATCTCTTTCACGTTAGACATTATGCTAAGTAGAAGTTGGTGGTAACTAGGAAAGACTATGAATATGTGTGACTATAGTTGGAGTGCTTATTAATTTTGAATTTCTTCCCTGTCTGACTGGTGGTTCAGATCGACCATCAAGCTGCAGAATCACTCGGTAAGAATGAAAAGCCGCCATCAGATGATCAATTAGTTAATGAAAGTTCACCAAGAACCCCTGAAACTAAACCATTAATAAAGGACCAGCTAAAGAAGAAATCTCCAGAAAAGTTGGTTAACCAAAGTATTATTAACAGTGATAAACTAAATTCCAATGTTATCAGCAGAAGTAATAGTGGTGTTAAACGGGATGATGAGACTGGGGGATCACTGAACATCAATTCAAAGTCAAATACGAGTAGAGGACTTACTGATAGTGATTGGACAGAATTACTCAGTGTGCCCGATAAAAAGGGAGCATCTGGCGGAGTGAGCGTGAGCCGGAGTAGTAATCAAGTGTCAGGGATTCGGGCTTTGAAGAAAGATGGGAAGAAGGTGGTCGGTTCTGGTCCAGGAATGAATGTTTCTGTGGTTGATGGGAGGAGTAAAAAGGTTCGGAATAATGGTGTCTCGAAGAGTTTTGAATCAAGTGTTGATGTGGAGAATAGTACCAGTGTGGATAGCGATGATAAGGCAAGTAGTGTTGGGGATGCAACGCCAAGAACTTCAAGCGCCCAGTCGCCAAGCAGTGGAGGTGAATATGATCAAAGAAACGGTGGTTCGACACTTGTTATTGGTAATACTCATTTAGCAAACACGGGAGAGTTAAAGGCGTGAATGATACTGTAAATGGAGAGAAGCTACATCCTTCAGATGATTCAGACAATTTTTCGAGGAAGATGTCGATTTCGCATGAGAAGGAGCTGGATATGAAGGTGGGATTGAATGATGGTGAGAGGCTTAAGAGGGAATTTAGTGCAGGCAATATATCGACACTGGGTTCTAGGACTTCCAGTTCTGTGAAGAAGGTTTCTTCTTCACCAAGTGATAGAGAGTCTAATTCTGAGACAGATTCAACCTTGTCATCAGATTCAGAGAGTGAAAGAGAAAGGGAAGAAAGGAGAAAGAGGAGGCAACAGATTCTAGCAGAAAGAGCAGCTGCAAAAGCAATTGAGGCAATTAAAGAGCGCGAGAATTTGGTTGCCAGATTGGAGGGGGAGAAACAAAGTTTGGAGAAAATACTTGAAGAGCGAGCCAAACAGCAAGTACAAGAGGTACTTTATTAGAAATTCATTGATCAAACTTGATACTTTTTCATACATTATGGTACTTGAAGTCCATGTATTCTATGTTCTTCTACTAACCACTCATTGCCTAAGAAAATTGAAAAGCAGGCAAAGCTACACAGTTTTGATAAATTGCTGGGGCTTATGTTGTCTTTCTTTTATTAGCAGACATCCTAGGTATTAGCTCTTGGATACTGATACTGCTTTCTTCATGAGAAGATTTCCATGAACACAATGCATGATTGGGAGAAATAAATAAAAAAAATAAAAATTGAAGGAATGTGGTCCGTATGCCACTCTTTGGGATTGACTATCTATACTTGAAATTATCAGATTCTCATGCCTGAACCTATGACCTATGATGGTTTTGAGCTTCTGTATTCTGTAAACGTTTCTTAGATTATTAATTATTCTTAATTTGCTTGGGTCTATGGTATCTTCTTTCTTTAAAGAACAGGAAACTACCATGTTTCAGTATTATCTTGTTGACTAACATATTCGTCTGGCTTCTTTATGGTAGCTCTAGAACATATTATATTAGATTATTGTATATTAACTCACCTGCAGGACTTAATTTAAATATCAAACTGCACTATTGATACTGAAATAGTTATACCATGAAAAAATCTTATGAATTCTGCTCGAGTGTCTTTATCCAATTTAATTATTACATATTTTGGTTATTGAGAGAGAACATTAGCTATATTTGTCGAGGTGTTGGTTATAAAATGCCTTCCCTATTAAGTACACAACTTCAGATGATATCAACCCAGTTCACATGTTTGGTTTATTATTTTCAGGTCAAAGAAAATCCAGCATAGAAATGTGAATGAATGATCTATTTAATTCCTCTATTTGCTTTGGATTGCATTCCTTTGTGGTACAATATATTGAGACTTGATAGTGGGTTTTGAGATATCTGAACCACGATTCATCTAATGTGTATAGCACTCTTTATCAGACCAGATGTCTTCTTGTTTAATTAAAATGTATTTGGTTGGGCCTATCATTAGAAATATGAGTACATAATGCTTACCTTGTCTGTGCAATAATGCAGCATTAATTAAATTATTATGTTGACAGAACTTAAGCAGTTGTTTCTGAGCGGGAGAGAGTGCTTAATACAGAAATATTTATTTTGAAAAGAAAATATTTATTTTGAAGGGAATGATTAAAGATTCTGGTAAGTTTTTATATTGAATAACATGGTCAGGACTAACACAATCATCTTTGCATAGTTGATCGGTTTGCAACATTCTTCAATTAATTATGAAGCTCTGACCTACTAAGAGCTGATTGTTAGAAATGTCTATTCCATATTGTTATTTTATGTTCTTGGTAAGTAATAGCAAACTCTTGTCATTTGGCATGCATCTTTAGTTGCTTCTTCTACTCCTTGAATTATGTTAGCCATTAGTGTTTGCTTTGCTAATTTGATTCTCTGGTACTGTAGAACCTCTCGATATGGCTATAATAGTAAATTGCTGATGTTTTTTCAGGCTTCAGAACTACAGACAACAATGATGGAGACCATGGAGGCAGTTGAGCTAGAGAAGCAGAAACATAATAATACTCGAATGGAAGCCCTTACACGATTAGCAAAACTTGAGGTGTTTTGTTTGTGCTTTAACTTTACCTCTGTATGGTTGATAGTGGTTCTGTGAATACGTGTTTTAACTTTTATCTCTACACGTGCATATATCAAATGTTTAGATATCATATCATCCTTGTCTTTGTGACTATTGTCATCATGTGTAGTATTATTCTCTCCATCACTACGAACTTCTTGTGCACATATTCTAGACATTCACATTTTGAGGGGATTTTTGCCATTGTATCTCATTTGATTTGGGAGGGTGCCAGCATAGTTGGTAATGGTTGGTTGGGAACAGGGAAATTGTTGTGGAGCACGTTCTGGGTTTTTGCCCTTCCTTCCATTTTGCCTATGGTAAAGTTCTGTTTATCGTAATTTGGATGATGAATTTTACTTGGTTTATTTTGCAGAGTGCAAATGCTGATCTCACAAGGTCTCTTGCTAGTGTACAGAAGAATCTTGAAGTTGAGGTACTAAACAATCCCTTTCTTGTGTTTGGTTTTTGTTGGTAACGATAACTTCATTTCTTTGCTTTTTCTCTCTTTTTGCATGTTAGTTATTGTTAACATAAACATCTTGAGAAATAAAATCTTGTTGTTTTAGGACCTGTCAAGTTTTTGCAATGATGTTGATCAATGGATTCGGTAAACTAGTTCTATTTTTAATTTAGTTCATTTTGTTTATGTAGGTTTACATGCTTATGCATACTATTTAAGTGAGTGTCAGAGCAATTATCAACATTGCTTGTAGATTAGGTTTTAGAAACAATCCTTGGAAATTATTAATTTGACGTTGACAGTTATAAAACTTTACATGCTGGGATGAAGGCATTGATTAATTCGTTATCTTGTCTCTTTGTTTGCTGGAGTAGGTTGATCGTATAGCTGAACTTCGTCAACAAATTCATATTAAAGAAGCAACTCATGAAGGTGTGTGTTCAATTGAAGCTAAACTGGCTTGGAAAGTAGCATGTTTTGTAGCTTGTGGTTTCATATCTGCAAAATTTTATGCTTGATCCTGAATGACTTGTTTTCGTGCAACTCTGATGTTATTCTAAAACATGTATGACATCTCGACCACAGTATTGCTGGTCAGGGGTCCTGGATTCTCCATTTTTTCAAGATTCTTCGTTTACTTCAACTTTATAGTCTCCCTATTATGTTATTTTGAAGCTTTTATCTTTTATAAGCGGACCTGTGTTTTAAACTTATACCCAACATCTAGCAGATAAGAATTTATTTTCATGCAGAAAGGCATAATAGGAAGGAATCGATTTTGATAAATAATCCTTTCCATATTTAGATATTAACTTTGTTTTACAGTAGCAATATTTTCTTTCATATATAATTATAATATTCTCTTGAACCCACTTTTGTCCTATACAATACTTTACATGTATCATCATCATTAACAAGATGAAAAGCAGTTTTAACTTATAGAGAAAAGGTTGATGTTAATTTGTTATTGATGATACCATAACGAATTATTGACTTCTTTTTTGTTTCTCCTGGTAGAATTGAGAAGGAAAATATCAAGCACACACCAAGATGATGGCAAAGTGAGTTATTGTTGCTTCTTCGGCATTTTATACACATTTATTTTTCATTTTCTCTTCTTAATTAGTTCTACATCAATGATCTTGCAGTTGCGTGCTCCAAAAGGTGTTGAATTTGAATTGGAGATGCTTGAAGCAGAATATTCCTTCATAAATGATAAAGTGGGAAGAATGCAAGACCAGGTGACTTCCTTTATCTGAAAAGCAATTTCCACATTAATGGATGACATCTTTTCAGTATTTAACAAGTTCTTTGGTTATCCAAAAAGCTGACCGTCTCAATTCAGTGAAACATCTTCGATGTATTTGATTGCGTTACTAAAGTAATTTTCTTATGTGAGGATTTATATGATATGCTGTTACTAGAGAGTAATTTTCGTATATAATGCAGGCCAAGACGCTAGAGACAAGCATTGAAACAACCCGAAGAGAAATAGAAAATCCAACTGAAGTAGAAATTGAGCTCAAGCGCAGGCTTCACCAGTTGACTGACCATTTGATTCAGAAGCAAGCACAGGTCCATTTTTCTAACCACATAACTTTGAACTCGTCAATTGGCATATTGTTGGTTTAATTTCTAAGTAATTCAAAAATGAGCAGTTTTTTTATAAACAAAAACTTGCAAATATTTCACATTATAGATTTTAGTAATTAAGTTCCTTAGTTGAATAGAGAACTTGACTTGTACAGGTGGAGACGCTTTCATCGGAGAAGGCTATGCTACTTCTTAGAATTGAGGTAAATATCTCATCCATCATCTAGGATTCATTAATCATTGGAACCACGTACTGAATATGTTCGATGATTTCTCCGAATGCTTGAATTTAACACAATAGGCCGTTTCAAGATTGCTGGATGAGTACGAGCCAATGATTGATTCAGCTGATTTTCCCGGCACCTCATCAAGAGATGACCTTGAATCAGGCATATGGCAATTTTCAAATTCGAAATTCAGGTCTTTATTTAAAGGGAGAATGCAATCAGGCCAGCAACGTTTGGGATCATTGGTTCGACAGTTGGACTCACTCTTTTGTGTCGGTGCTATGTTTCTTCGAAGAAATTCAACAGCTAGAATTTGGGCTCTTGTCTATTTGGCGTGCCTTCATCTATGGGTGATATACATTCTAACATCACATTCTCCAGTCTCAGACGATAGTCGATCTGGTGCGGTTTTCTCCCTGGAGAATATTAATAACACTGGAGGTGTCTAATTTATTTTCTTTACAATTTTTTTTTTCATTCATTAGTTTTAACCTAAATATTACGAAAAAACTTTCGGTACCTGGGGTGTACTTTTTTCACAATTTTCCCCAACCCTATACAAAACATTCTGTACAGAACTTGTTGGACCACTGAAAAATATGTAACAATGCGTTGTACGGACTGTATTTTCTGAATTAACATTTCCCATTTATAAGTGTGGTACATTTATCACTGCTTATTTTGTTGGCTCATCTGAAGGTATTTTTATAGTTTTATTACTTGAAACAAGGGTTGCTTCAAATTTCCAGGAAAATGTAATATAATGTTAAGGGATAATTACAAAAACACCCCTGGGGTTTGGGTTAATTACAAAAACCCAGACACATTTCAAACTTACAAAAAACTTCTTCAGGTTTCGTTTTTCTTAAAGGGGTGTAACTGCAATATTGTTGCAAATGTTAGGGGTGTTTTGAAATATTTTTGAAAATCACAGGAAAATATGTAACATGGAATCAAAGATCAAGGGGTTTTATATAATTTTCAAAGAACTCAGGTTTTTTTTTTTTGCAATTAGCCCAAACCATGGGGGTGTTTTTGTAATTACTCCTAATGTAAAAATATAATGTAATGCTATTTAAACAATGGGCAATAACACCAGTCAGAGAATATAAAATGGAGAAAACGCAAATGGGAATAGCAACTTTCCTGAGAAGATCAGCAGTTAACAAGATACACTATAAATAATAAAGAGTAATCAAAGACCCAAGTGTAAACCACCACAGAATTGATGGGTTTTTAAATGCCTAACTAATCTTTTGTTCCTTGCTCCCTTGCTGACTTCTTCTATTCCTTGCACGAAAAACACAAAAGACATTGTCAGTAAAATTACATAATTTCATTAATTCTGCAGCAATTCTGACATTGAAACTAATTTGGTTCCATTAAAAGAAAAAACATTTTTGACTCTTGATAACAACATAATGTGATAAATAACGAGCGAGATGTGGTTGAACTGCACGGTTAAGGTACGTATAGGTACTTCACATAACCTATTCCAATTTCAACCATCTTACCAGTTTTCTTGAGGAAGACTGCGATTGTAGAGAGGAAACTCGAATAGAAATGTCGCTTTGAACCATGACGGTAACTTTCCGTACAGTGCAGGTGGAAGCAAGATGAGAGGACTGAGACATAAGAAATTTTTAAGCGTTTCTTCTTCAAAATATCGACATGGATAACATAGAGAGAAACGTGGAAACCAACCTTGTTGTTTTCTTATAGTGCCTGTACGCAGAAACACTCCCGTGCTTTCTGTCCGCTGATTTCTGAACATTTAAAATGTTCATAAAAGGTTCATATTCAAGTGAATGGCGGGAATTTATAAATAGGGATAATTACAAGAAAACCCCTCCGGTTCGTTTTAATTACAAAAAAAAATCCAGAGGTTTTTGAAAATTACAGAAAAACCCTTGATATTTGATTCTTTCTTACATATTTATTATTCCCACTTCATAAGCAAAAGACAATTTAACTCCTCCCCCCCAACATTTATAGAAATTTTACAGTTACCCTTTTAAATTTAAGACAATCAAATCTGAGGGGGTATTTTGTAATTTTGAAACATCTATGGATATTTTTGTAATTTGCGCAAACTTGAAGGTTTTTTTTTGGGGGGATATTTTATCCTTTATAAATAAGAGAACTAACTAAATGAAGCAACCTCGAGTAGTGGTATGCCACTGAGAAAAAGAAGCAACAACGTAAGAAATATCGGCCCAAAGATGACGAGCCATTCTGCATTTTCTAGTACTGGTGTTGCAGCCACGAATATTCCCCACCAGAGAAGGATCTGAGAACAAAATACATTAAAACTCACATTAGGGAAGGAATAATCCAAGAAAGCGAATCGCAAAAATACGAGCATACATGAATTGCCATGACACTGAAACCAGGCAGAAAAAACTGATCGTATTTATTTTATTTATTTGCTTGACAACCTACAAATCTCATAATAAGTGCATATAAGGACTAAGATTTTATGAAGTATTTAGCCACATTATTCGAAAGATTTGGCTTAAAAAATAGTAAATAGTTAAATCTACTAAAAAATAAAAATTTGACTTAACCTCGCCAAAGTAGTTGGGGTGGCGGGAATACTTCCAAAGTCCAACATCGCACCATTTCCCTCGACTTTCTGGAGAATTTTTAAACGTTAATTTTTGTTGATCGGCAATTGTTTCAACAAGAAGGCCTAAAGCCCACATGATCCACCCGATTATGTCTGCAGCTTGAAGTGAAGGATTTCTGTCACTTGCATTAACAACTGTCACAGGTAAACTCACGGTCCATACCCATACGGCCTGAAGAGATTAAAGAAGGTAACAGTGAGTCCAATCACATTACAAAAATGAGTAAATCATATATAGAGAAAATTACAAAAAAAAAAAAAAAAATCTGAGGTTCATGCTAATTACAAAAAAACCTACACGTTTTTTAAAACTACAAAAAAAAACTTTGAGATTTGATGTCGTTTATATTTTTGCCCTTCATAAGCAAAAAAAATTTCAATACTCACCCTGATATTTCTAGAAATATTACAGTCACCCTCTTAAATTTATGATAAAATCAAACTTAAGGGGGCTTTTTGTAAAATTTGAAACATCTCTAGTTTTTTTGTATTAGCCCAAACCTCAGGGGGTCTTTTGTAATTATCTATAAACAGGTTGAAAACCTGTAAAATCCAAAAAACAGCCAATTTGCCAAAATTTGCACGCATTTCGTCAAAGCGATGGTCCTCACCCCAGCGCAGTATCCTGATAAGAGTAAAAAAAAAAAAAAAAGGGATGAAATCAAATTCAGAGTCAATAATTGCAACAAGTTTTATTCATGGTCTGACAAGGATAATAGGATATGAGGAGCTTTATACTATAATAATATTTCAGTTTTGTAAATTCCCATTCAAGGTCTGGCGGATTATTCATCTAAGATAGACCATTTTCAGATATAAGCACCTTACAAGAAACAAAAGTTTCTCGGATAAGAGAAAGACATTTTAATTGAGACAGACCTCATTAATAGAAACAGTCCCAAACGAAGACCCCAAATGACTGCAAGCATGGACAAAACCACCTGAATAATAAAAAAAAAAACTAAAAAAATTAACTTCCAACAGAAGTGGCAGTAAACACTACACCAGAATAACGGCTTAACTATATCAGAAGACTTCAGTCAGATCGATTTCTCATAATCCATGTTAAGTTGCACGAACAAGGTGAGAGTGGTAAGAAGAATATGTCACCTTATGTGGCATTGTTTTGATCATTAGGAAGAAAAATGTCGAAACGTATCCAATTTACTTCCCCTAATTTTATATTCCTCCAAGAATGTGACAATTTATCTTCCTCCCACATCCCAAAAAAAAAAGGAAAAAGAAAAAAAAATAGTGATTCCCATCTGCGTCCCGCTTATTCTATCTCATCCAGTCATCCTTAGAACATTATCTTTGTCTTACTTCATCATATCTCATGATAGTGAATTCTTATTATTCATATACAATCATTTAATTCTCTTTTGCCTTCTACAAGTCCACAAAAACCAGCATGTTCTCAAAACATATTCAAAGTAGTATTGGAAACTTTTATGGTTCGTTCTATCAAAACAGAAAACTAAACAAACTTCTTATAATAAGAGGCTTAAATATTTTCGTACATGGATTATTTATGACTAGGATGCTTCATTTAAATAAATAAAAAAGGTTGAGACGAAAGTGATCAGAATGATGAGTTGAAATAGAACCAATCACCTGCCGGAAGTGCCATGATCCCTTCACAACCAAGGTCAACACAGCAATTATAACAAAATTTGAACCCCCTATACAAGGAAAGTGGAAGATAGAATAATGAAGAAAAAGCTTATACATCATCAAAGAGAATTATACAAGTATTAGAGTTGGAGCTCTTCAAACATACAAATTTGACACTATTCACATTCATTTGACATCATATCATACAAATGTACAACGAAATTGCAACTTCTCAGCTACAAACTTCTAAATTCATTTCTACTAATTCCATTTCCACCCCACTCGTTGAAATGAATAATTTACTATTACCTATGTCATTTTAACTTTCCTACTCAAAAACATTTGTCCCATTACAAGAATCCACTTTGTCATTAATCAAATATTGCAAACCTCACATCTATGAAGCACTGATACGGATACGAGACACGGGTACGGTACGATACGGGTACGAGGATACGACATAATCTAAAATTTTAAGGATATGGGTACAACATATATATCTTTATATATAATTATATTTTTATATTATTATAAATATAGACGTACTAAGTACAATAAAAAAAATCGTGTTTCAACATTAAAACATTAAAATTTCATAAATATTCAAATATAATATTTTTTCTCATTTGTAAACATACAAATACAAAAAGTCTGACATAGTTACCTACTAAATTGACAAAATTCAACAATTAATTATCATATTTGCAGAATATCCCCTGTCATTAATCAAATATTGCAAAGTTCACCACATTTTCCATATTGAAGCTTTCATTTGATACAACCAGCAGAGAGTAGAAATACCCTTCAACTGAAAAATAGTGAAAATTTCCCTTTGTTTTCCTTATCAGTTTAGTACTTACACATTTTCCATCATCAATCCCTATAAACACTTCCTAAACTCAGAACCCATTGTAGGGATTATTGCATTTAAGAAGAAAAAAGAAAAAAGGGAACAGCCCACCAACTTATCAAACCAACTCAATTATGATTCAATCATTTCATATATAAAGACATAAGAAAGATACAAAAGAAGGGAAATTGGATGAAAAATACCTGCAAAGTCTGTGACTTTGTCGAACTTAAGAAGCGCTGTGATTATAAAGAAGAACAATTGATAACCCACCTACAAAAACAACAAAATTTCAGCATTCCAGCACTGTGTGTATGTGCGTGTGTTTGTGTTTTGGGATTTTTTTTAGACATACAGTGACAATTGCGGTGAGGGCCAAGAAATGGGAGTCGATAACGGTTCCCATGAATGAAATGAATGATCTCCCAATCCAATCCCAACCCAACACCTTTCACAATTGAAATATACTTTATGGCAAGAATCAATATATTAATTTTTTCAAAATTTTGAATTGAATTTTTTTTCTTCTTCTTGGGGGTTGGGGGTGGGGGTGGTCGCCCGGGAATATGTGGTTTGGATTAAAAGGAGAGTTTCAAGCTTGCTGTACGAATCTCCACCGTGTCTTAATCTCTTTCTTTTTCTTCGGACTTTTCTTCTTTAAAAAGAGAAGTGGTACGGTCGTTGGCTGGGTTAATCCAAATTTCAATTTTTTTCTTTTGGATAAATGGAAACTCGAACGTAATCTTTCGGGTGTGTATTGGGTTAACCCTCCGACTTCACCAATAAGCTGCAAATCATGTCAGTCAGGTAAATCACACTAGACAGAGGCCCTATACAACATACTCGGTTTCATTTTAGATGCGTCTTTTCAATATTTTACTATTTAAAATTCTAAACTATATGTTTTGCCTGATTTTTACTAGAATATTGCACATTTTTAATTCTCAAATCTTAGAAAATCAATAAATTTGTACATTCAATAAGGGGTGAAAATCGACCAAATTAAACGATATTTGATTCGAGATTGATCATTAAAAGCTGATTTGAGTTTGGTTTATTATATATGTTACCAACTAAGCTTGAACTTATTTTTTTTGTTGGATAAAATATAAAGCTCGATTCGAGCTCGACTCGATTAGTAAAACAATAACATAATATATGTAAATATTTCAAACTACCTGAGCTCAATTCGCGTTCGTCTCGACCAAAAATCGTTCAAGCTTGACTTAATTATAATCAATTTAAAATATGTGAGTCCCACATAATTCTTATTATTACACATTCAAAATATTTCAGCATGGATCCACCACACAAACAATTATATAATATAAAATCTTTCAAATAACATAATTTCAATTTAATCTTACTTTTTTTATCGCATGATTTCGTGCAGGAATCTACAAATTGCATTCGACCAAATATATAACTTATATAGTTTCAAGCTTATGCCCGCCCCCCCCCATTTTAAAAAAATAAATTTTAATAGGTAATTTTTTTTAAAAATTATATTATTTAATATTTACATTTTTTTTTGTATTTTTTAATTTGGCACACCCCAATTTCGTGTATCGGTCCACCCCCATTTATTTTTTGGCTACGCCACTGCTTACATCATTAATCCAAATATATTTTCTATATTCACACAAATTGGGAATCACATCCAAAGCGAGAATTCTAGAATAATATCGTCAAGTACATCATTATGGTTTAGGCTTCCTAGCTTTAAATTGATGGTTTTTCATAGGTTGGTATGAATAGGAAAAATAAAAACAAAAGAACAATCCTTTTAGTTCATCATGATCAAACTATTGATTTTGTTGTGACCACCAAGATTAACATAAAAGTAGGTAGAGATAAACATATATCCATGGATATCAAATAATATTCCAAGGATGTGACTTTTGACAATTTTGTTTGGAGCCAAGTACTCACATGAGGTAAGTTCTGTGGAAAAGGAATCCCATCTATATAAGGCCCACAACTGGCCTCAAGGAATAAAATTAACCAATCAGGAAGAATTTAATTCTCTTTATTGGCATTATTGCCACCAATAAAAGAATGGAATAATAGCCTTTCATCCCCAAACCTTGAACTATTTTATGATGGAAGGAAGAATTATAAATATTACCCTTGAATTTAACCTAAATTACAAATACCAAATAACATTGTTTTCTATTTTACAGTTGCACTTATTGAGGGGTATTTGTATACAGATACAAACTTTAAGGGTATTTGTAAATGTGAGAGATAATTGATTTTTTTAAGGCTAACCTTGGTAATAGTTTTTGTAATTTACTCTTTCACAAATACAAGCAACGAAGGTATTTTGTGTCTAAAAGGGAGGGGGGGGGATTGAACTTATAACCAAGGGGTAAGTTCAAGAATGGCCCTTTTCCAAGTTTTGGTTACAAGAATGGCCTTCATTATTGAAAGAGTTACAATATTCACTGAAGTTCCCATTATACCCTTTATAACAAATAAGAAAACATGATTAAATTCGTTCCAGATATCACAGAATATGAACACTTTCAGTTTCACACCGTTTCATTTCGTGCGGGTGGCATTGTTACACCTACTTAGATCCAGTCTCCATTCAGAGGTTTAAAAAAGATCATGTCAGGTTTCCAGCCGATAAACTTAACAAGTTATAGAATTAAAAGATGTTCGATTCTGTGTTATCAGTTCCAAACTAAGGTTTACAGGTGAAAATGGAAATAGTCCATTACGACCATATCAGGCCCAACATGCTTCCGTAAAATTAATAAATCTCTTAAAATTCATACTTCTTTTTGACCGAAACAACAGGGTTAAGTGGTTTGCAACGCCACCCGGAAAATTATCGCCCCGGATCGTTTGACAAACAACTCCTCACCTGTTCAACCTCACCCTCGGGAAAGATGATCTCAAGTTATCCGACTCCTTGTAAATCGCTCAAAGACCTTTAGTTAGTTTCTACCTCCAAGCGCAAAAGTAATTCTTCAAAGAGATGAATCAATAGTACATTATGAACACATGTTGAACAAAACGACCTTTATTTTATTAAGAACTTAAAGAAAAATTTATTACATCAAGAATCTCCTTTTGGGAGGAGAAAACTTGTTTAGCCTCTCATAAAAGCTATCACACTCTTGTACATAAAATTAAAAACTAAAATCGAAAAATCGAAAACACTCGGGAAATTCTAAACTCACAAATGTAATTTTACAAAGAAAGTTTATTGTTAGAAGACTAAGGGAAATATTCGACGCCTTTGCTTTTTTTTGGCATTCCGCAGATCTTGAAATTTATAGAGGTAGAAGACCTCTATGTTCTTGTATTATTGCCCCTAAGTGGAGGTTTCTTTCATCCTTGAATTATTGCTCCACTTGCAGCAATTAGTTGGCATCCAACTCATCTTCACATGGGTTGTTACCTGTCTGGAGTCACATGTCTCCACTAACTTTGTTGGGGAATCTACTTTTTTGGTGGTCCCCGAAACTTTAGATACTTCTGTGACTTTTCTTCTCCATCGTCGGGTCTTCTCCGATCGAATTTTGGATGGAATCCTTTGCCAAATTCCGGTTCCTTCTGGTTTTGACATTCGGGACAGACCCGAAATTCCCAATGGCCTATGTGAGCCATATTGCAATATTTCCGGCGAGTTTCTTTACTCCCGATGACTTGTTTTTCCCACAGAAGATTTCTTTTCTTTTCGAATAGGTCTTCTGCGAATCTTGTAGTTTTTCTTGTCATAGTATTTAACAGGAATGATTCGTTCACTGAATTTTGATAAAACTTGAATGGAAACTTGACTTTATCCATCTCAATGAGACAGACCCACAATCCCCATGCCCTTCTTGTAGTCGATCTTCGGTGAAGGTCATGGCCAATTGTACTTCTTCCGAACTAGCCTCCTGATATTTTTGAAGGCTCTTTCATCCGGTCGTCGGCTTAATGTAATGGAAAGCTTCATGTCCACCTTTTTCCGACTCTGTGGTCAGATCTTCTTATGAAATACGGCTCCAATGTATCCCCTCGTTTTAGGTGTCATTGTTGGACCAAAGACTCATTAATCGCTTGTTTCGGATCTATTTTGGTAATTTTGTGATCTCCGGGAAGCCTGGTGAAGTAGTATAGATCGAGGCCAAAGCCCCAAACTCGTACCACCTCTTCACTTCTTCAGGGCTGAAATTTGGTAACATCCAAACCCTTGGATATTTTCCAGAAATATCGATCTTTATTTTTTCTAGAGATATCCCTTGCCTGGTAATCAGTTTCTCCCAATTTACCTGGTATTCCTGCCAAGAAGAAGAAACTTTAATCTCGTTAATATCAACCTTAGAAGTGCCCATCATAGGCCTAAGATTGATCTCTTCGTCCTTTACCCCAGATGTGCTGGGTTGATGTGATAACTCGGGATTTAACTCCGGAGTATCAGTTTTTCCTTGGGCCAACATTTCTGCCAGCTTAGGACTTGTGCTAGAGGTACTGGAATCCTCTGCTATAGGTTGGGAAGCCCTGCGCTATAAATGCTCTGTTTGCTTATTAGCGGCCCGGAGGAGTGGCCCTTGAAATGCCGTCCTCAACTGGGAGTGAGACCGGACACATGCTCGTATACGATCAGTTACTTTGTTCTCGATCATTCCTTTGTAGTTTCCCGGTCAAATCAGCATTGATGACTAGGGTATCAAATTCTCGGAGTAGCATTTCTAGCTGGTCTCCAAGATGTCTTGAGGCGAGGATGGAATCGCCTTCAATTCCTCCATCTCTTGTTAGAAAATCAAGAACATTTTCATAAGATTTTATAATGACAATATCATAATCATAATATTGACATTGACTTGCCATCTAAGTATCCTAGCTTTTTTCGGTTTTGATTCAATTTTGTTTTTCGTAAAAGCTTTGACACTTGAATTATCAATTTTTAAGATAAACTTTTAGCCGAGTAGAAATAAAGGCCATTTTTGAAAGCCTTTACGATCGCAAATAATTCTTTCTCGTTTATATGCCACCGAAGTTGCTTCTTCGTCGTAAATAGACCGCCTGCAATATCCGCATGACACTTCTCCGTTTGGTGTGGCTTTTGTAAGAATCGCCGCCACCAATAATCATCGGCATCCGTGTAAAGCAAGTTTCATCTTCATCCGGGAATTGCAAGTTTCGGAAGCTTTTTGCAAACTTCTTTAAGTTGCTTGATTCCTTCTTGATGTGCATTTTCCCATTTGAATACTGCATCTTTTTTAAGCAATGGGCTAAACACCTTCCTGTAATGTGCTAGATTGTTTATGAACATTCCAGCAAAATTGACCACTCCAACAAAACTCTGAAGTTGTTTCTTGTCTTTCAATGTATCTGGAAATCCATGTATCTTTTCTACAATATGACTTTGTAGGATGATTCCAGATTCGTCGATCTCAATTCCTAGAAATTCAATCTGTCTTGTTACAATCACTGCCTTCTTCTCCGAAAGCACTAATCCTTCCTTATGACAAACATCTGAAAATATTTCCAAATGTTTGAGATGCTCCTTCATGTTCTTTGATGCTATCAGAATGTCATTGATATGAAACTGAAATAATCTTTGAAGAGATTATCCATCTTCTTTTGATATATCTGGGGTGCGTTAGCCAATCCCATATGCATCACATTCCAAATATAATGTCCTTGTGGTGTGGAGAAAGCTGTGAATTTCTTGCTTTCTTCATCCATCTTAATCTGGTAAAATCCAGATTTGCAATCGAACTTTGAGAATATCTTGGCACCTTTGATGCAGTTAACCAGATGTTCTCTGCTTGGGATATAGTATCCGTCGAATTCCAAAATGTTATTAATCCCCTTGTAATTAATAACAAGTCTTGGCTTTCCTCTTTTGATTTCTCCATGGTTTTCGACTAAGAATCCTCGGATCTTTATGGAGAAACTCCTGGTGAAATTAACTTAAGGTCAAGATGTTCCTTAAGTATCTTCTGCATATCCTCACGATCCTCCTGGTTCATAAGGATTGGTTTGAATCAATGAACTCGTACTCTTTTCCAGGTTTAACCTTTAATGATGCTTTGAGCTCATTCTTGTCCCACCATGCCAAAGGATCTTCGTTATAATTCCTTTGGATCTTCTTCTTGATATCCTCGAGTGATATTTGTTCTTCTATGGTAACGTCACTCTGTGGATTCTCCATTAGACTCATCCATAATTCTGCAATGGCTTCTGGAGTAACTCGTTCTTCTCCTTGTACTCTAAATGAATACAAATTATTATCCCATATCTTCTGATCCTTCTGAATGGAACCAAATTGTCTATAGGATAATAAAGCTTCACCAAATTTCCTTCGATCCACCATTTTTGGATTGCGAAGTTTGGCTTCATCACCACGCTTGCTGCGAAAATTAATAGGCATTTTTCTGTAAAATGCTTCCCGCAGTATCTGGATAATAATGTTATGATCACATAATATTGTGAAAATAAGTCTTCTTGTCTCGTTCTCATGTGTAAATTGCTTGAATGTTTGTAGAAAGTTGTTTCCTAGTAAAACATCTGCACCTGTATCATGTACCATGGGGTACCACCTGCGCCTCCGATCATGATTTCTGCTTGTTTAATTCCTCTATTAAGAATAAGAATTCTTTTAGAGAAATCTCTTCCTGCAATAGCTGGTAAATCTTCTCCAATTTCTTTAGGAAAAACATTCGGCTTTGCAGTACATATTCCGGCACCTGAATCAATATAGGCGGTGAAATACTCGACCTTGTATTCAACATATAACATTCCGATAGAAATGTATATGGAGAATGGACTAGTGGTCATCTGATTCTGTATCTTTTATCTGCCACTGTGAACTCCATTCCGTCTTGTAATCTTTCCCAATGTTTATGATCCTCGAGAAATTCAATTCCCAGTATTAATTGTTCTGGGATTTTTCCTGCAACTCCTGTGATAGTTAGCTCAATTTCACCTATCTTCAGGCTTCCTTGATATCGTCCAACTATTGGTTGTTGGAGATAATATAGAACATCGCAAGGAAAAATATTATTCTTTTGAGTGATGTCGAATATTACTTCAACTTCTTGCCATCCTTCTGGACATTTCAGCTCTCCTGCTATTTTGAAAACATTTGGGATACGCTGAACTGTACTTGGTCTCCTTTCTTCCCAACGGCTGCTACTCGTCATTCTGTCCTGTTGGAAAGACATCCTTCTTGGCTCAACTCTAAGACTTCGGCTTTTGTTGAAGACTGGTTGATCTTGTATTTTCATATCGATCTCCTTGATAGTTGGAGACTCAATAATCTCTGGTAAAACCACCCTGGCAAAGTCCTCGAAAATCATTGGGACTTCAATATATTCCTTTCTCAAGAATACTTCTGAATGATGTGTATTCGAGAGAGCATAGGATATATTGTATGTGATCGAGTAGGGTCTATTCCCTTCTTTCATCAAATCATCCCTTTTGAAATCTTGATGAAGAGTTAGGACTCTACTGAAATCTCGATCTCCCAGGTTGTATGCAATTCTAGGATAGACATTAAATGCCAATTTCCCAGCATACAGATTTCCTATAACCGCTCCAAGGCATGAATCCTTGAGATTTGAGATTCGCTTGTCAAAGATAGCCAGATTGAGTGGCGAATCTATCCCTTCTTTGAATGTTGCTTTAATAATGACTCTTATGGCTCCGATATGAATCCATGAGAGGGTATTTGCAACTTCTCTTTTAACTTTGCTTTTGATCTCCTGGATTTCTTTAATAGTGACCAACTGCATCTCGATCAGATTACTGGTAAACTCCATTGGAATAGCTAATTCTCCGATTGTTACCCTGTGGATAATTTGGTGTTTTCTGTTACGAAACCCATTTTATCCAATGCTTTTTCCATAGCTCCAATTGTAAATCCATCATAAACTTGAAGCTTTGGACCTTCCTTCATGATTCTCATAAGAGTCTTATGAGAAACTGTAGTGTGAGAGAGGAATCCTGACATATCCTCCCTGACCGTCTGCTGAAAAATTTCTTCTTTACTCCGATTCTGAGCTGGAGTCACTTCCATCGTCAGAATATATTTCTTCTTCATAGATGCTTTCATCTGAGGGTATGTCCTCAAATTGATACACCTGTATAAGATCTTGATAGTAGACAACTTCCTCAATTTCTGCTGTAGCTTCGAACTGTCTGACTCCTCGTTTCTGGTTGTCTGGACAATCAGTTTGGATATGTCCTCTTGCTCCACATGTCCAACAATTACAATCTTTGAAACTTTCATTAGCTCTGGTGTGAGCTCGCCTGAAAGTTATTCTTCCTGGATTTCTGCTGGTACTTGCTTGATTAGACCCCGGTGAAGAGGCTCTACTCCCCGCTTGGTCTTTGGTCTTTGCCCGATTTATAACTTCGAGCTTTTTTTTGACGGAACCTTCACAGGTCTCCATGAAGACCGCTTCGCTTCTTTTTCTTAACGCTTCGGCGGTATGGATGGCTTCACTCCTTCTTCTTTCGTGCGCTTGGTTGACCTCCCACAATTGTTGGGATGTCATTATCCACGCAACATAGAGAAACCGCTTTGTTAATTCCTCTTAATCTCTTGTAATTCCGTACAGAGCCGCTTGGTAACACCATTGGATAACTCGCCTTTAGGAAAGACATTTTTAAGCGCCACGATTTCTACTTCCGCTCCATCCTTGTATTCCCTGATAAGCATTTCTCTCCAGAGACTCGGAATCTTGGCAAAGAATAGTTGTGCAGCTTCCTTTTCTTCAATCTTGGATTTCCACCGGTATTCGGTGAACAACTTGATATATTCGTCAATATGACAAATATCATATAACTCAAGGCTATAGAGGGCTTGTTTATATCTCTTTCTTTTTTCATCCTCTAATCCTCGAAATAACTTTTTGTGCCGATGTTTGGATTTTGAATAGTTTTGCCATACCATCGACAATTCCTTTAAGTGATTCTCCTGATGTAACCGAACCTTTCGTACTAGCATCGGTCATATCCCAGACAATCTTCACCGATCCTTCAAGACTCATTTCAAGGAGTAAAATGAATGAATCCTTTGTAAGATCGAGGGTTCTATTTGAAATTCTCATAGTCAAGCCCATTCATCAATGAGAACTTCTCTATTTTTAAAATCAGGATGTCCAGATTTAACATCAACCCATATGGATGTATTGGGTCGAGGTGCGATCTTCCATAAGGCGTCTGATAAATATTCGGCCTTCCAGTAGGTTGTTTGGTTCCCACAAGTGGGTTTCGACCTCCTGTCCCTGAAAGTGGATCACTCCCAGTCGTGAAATCCCCAACGTGTGGCATCCTCTCGTCCCGAGCTCCATGATTCGAACCCGTACTTTCTTCGATGTTAGGATTAACTGGTGGCGGTGGTGGTGGAATTGGTCTATGTTCACTTGGTTTTATACCATTGATTTGGGCTTCCGATACTAGAGTTTTGTGTTGTTTTTGAGTATTTTGAGTCGTTTTTGTTATATCTCATAGGTTAGGCATTAATTTCCATTGTTTCGAGTCATTTGAGGGGTCAAATCATGTTGAGAGCCAATTATATTGAGTTTATAGTCATATTAATGAATCGTGTATCAAAAGAAGTGTAAACGATCAAACAACGAGAGATTGATTTGAAGAAACGTCCAAATGCGTATGAAATTTCCATCACTGGCAGGGTTTCGTATTTTGGTCATAACTCTCTCTACAAAATTGATATTGAGGTGATTCAAGTGGCTATGGAAAGCTAAGAGATAGAGCTACAACTTTGATGAAGGGCTCAAAAACAAATTCGGACATTTGGTAGGCGAAAAAAGCGGGCGGGCGTCCAAAATTCACGTTGGGGGCTGCAGCGCCTAACGCCCGGCGCGGCGCTTAACGCCCAAGCTGCAGCGCCCGGGCAGCATTTTTGTGTGAAATTGCTGGGCGCGCAGCGCCAGCTCAGCGCCAGCGCGCCCGGGCGGAAATTTCTATGTTCACCTACCCTCTTTCTTGGACTTTTGTGGGACTATAAATAGAAGCTTTGGGGCTTGAAATTGGGCATCTTGGAACCCTTGGGAAGACAATAAAAACAGCTACAAGACAAGGAAGAAGAATTTGAGCACTTTGAGAAGAATTTGGAGAAGAAGATTGGAGGCTTCTATCATCTAGAAATAGAGAAGATCCTCAACTCTTGTTCTTATTTTGTTGCTTTCTTCATATCTTGTAAGATGTATTGTTGTATTTTCTTGGATTCATTTTCTTCAATCATGAGCTAAACACTATAATTCTAGAGGATTGGTGTAATCTATGTTTGAACTTATGTTTTGAGATTGTGGTTTGTCAATCTAGATCTATCAATTTATTTGTGCTATTTGGATCTATTGTTTCTAAATTACTTGATCAATAATTTAGATTGTTTGGTGTATTTAATTTGACACTTGAGAGAGGTAATTGAATACATGACCTTGGAATAGCATAACCTAAGATTTCATAGAATTGAGAGATTTGTGAATCCTTTGAAGTCATTTATCAAGATTCATAGCTTTTATCAAGATTTCAATTGGTGATTTTTATAGAGATATTGATTTCCCAATTGTGATCTAAAATCATTTGGCACTCGAGAGAGGAAATGATTATTGTAGAAATCTTGACTTATAAATTGGTAATTTGTGATTGATATACCATATTGATAACATAAGGAAAACTAGATTCATCACACCTCTAGAATTCATTCTCCCATAGATTTAGATGTTTATATTTAATTAGTTATATCTAGTTATTTTTATTTATAAATTGAGACATCCACCTATTATTGATCTGTCAAATATAGCATAGGTAATTTATACTTGGTATTTATACACGCATTCTCTGTGGATACGACAACCCTACTCATATCACTATATTAAAACTTGACACCGTAGACTTGCGGTTAGAAAACTCTCTAACAAGTTTTTGGCGCCGCGAATTCTAGGGAATGTGTTTTGTATGATATCAAGGTTGATTGCCTAGTTGTAATTTGACTATTTTTTTTTTTTTTTTTCTTTTCTTGTTTTAATTTTGTGTAATTTTTTTAGGCACATCGTTGGATGGAATTATAATGTATGCATATATGTGGCCAACCGATGATGCTCATCGTGATTTTTGGAAGTCAAAGTGTGAACCATTTTGTTCCTTATTATCCACCTCAAGAAAATGTATGGACCCAAAATATGGCAAATCATGAAACCTTTCATCAGCCCACAAGAACAATTGTCTAGCTTGGAAGAAATACTTTATCAATTTACGGATGATTGTGAGGCAAGAAGACGACAAGATGAGATAAAACGTCGGTCCGAGTTGGAAAAGAATCTTGCTGAGTTTATCGAAGAGTGTAAGATAAGAAATCGAAAGTGATGATAGATTACTACAAACCGAGGCAAGCATTCAACAAATTGAGATTACATGTCAAACTATGTCAAAGTTACTCCAACAAATGATTGACCAACTTAATAATGAAGAGTCGTCATCATTCTTGGGACTGGTGAAATAGAAAATCATGAACATGAATTGCCCATTATGAAAAAGGTGGGACGCCCTTCAAAATTTGGAGGAGACTTTTGAAGAGTGCAATCCGATCTTACAAGAGGAGTGAGCTACATCAAATTAACTCAGGAGTATCTCTATCTCTCACTCAATTGAAAATCCTCATATTGACAAAAATATGTGCACTCTAGATGTAAGCTTCAATACAAATGTATCAAATTTTAAGAAACATACACTTGAAGGAACAATGTTTGAAAATGGTGATCAATTAACATGTTCTGATTTCATGATATTTAATGTGAGTAAAGATAGAAATATCTTTACTATGATTGATAAACCATTTATCATCATTAGGAACACATTTGATTTCCAAAAGACCATCAATATTGTGATCCTTAATCATCCACGTCTTTCATACATTGAAGGATCGCCTATATTGTTGGAAAATACAAAGGCGTGGCATGACCGACACTTATTTTTGGATCCGGTTGAGTAAAACAAAAGTCGGCTAAAGATCAGTAAACTTAGCGCTTCTTGGGAAACCCAAGCCCATTTTATTGCTTTCTTAGTTTTAATTTAGTTTAGTAGTTGTTTTTGTTTTTTTTTTCGAGTTTTTGCATTATTAGTAGTAAGTTTCATCACATTTCACCCTCTTATTTATGCAAATCCCACATATCTCACTTCGTCGTCGTCACAAAGGAGCACTTTAACACCACACACACCATCTTCATCTCATTCACTCATTATTTGGTAAGTTTGCAACTTCCAAATCCCACCCCATGGTTTTCCCCATCTTGTGATTTTTGGTGTGATTGGATTGTAGTAGTGCTAGGATAATTGTTGTTGATGTATGGATTGTGGATTGGTTGATCATGTTAGACTTAGGTTTGGTGTTGAATTTTGGGATTGAATTGAGTTATCCATTGCATTTACTATCTTTGCCCAAATTCATGCATATGAGGTGTTTGATGAAATGCCCCAATGATGACGAGTTTCACATTGTTTAGTGCTATTTTGCATCTCCATGCTTATCTTTTGACATGGCACTATATTTTCTACTTGGGTGCATTTTGTATGTCTTTGTGATTTTTGATTTCTCACCCATAACCAAGTTTCTTGGTTCCACGAGTTTTGTTTTCTTGTCTACCTTGCTAGGTTGCAAAGATGCGAAGCCAAAGGGGGTCGGGCTAAGGCGAAAGGAAAGAACAAGACCACACCTCGGAGCATACAACGCCCACGGGCTTGTGCGCTAGGATGCATTTTGAGCTTATACGAGACACCTCATACACGTAGTGGTATCACATGACTTAAGGAGCCTTCGCTCCTCGGCTACCGGGAAAGTCCTTTTTCCCACCTCTCCATTGGGGACAATGTCGTTTTAAGTTTGGGGGTGTTTTGCTGTTTTATTCATCGAGTCGGGTCTTGAGTAAAAAAAAATGAAAAAAAAAAGAGTCTAGAGTTGAGTCGGGCGTTTGTTAAAGCGTGAAACATGGCATTTACTAAGTGAATTTGTTGAATATGAGTTGAACGGTCAAAAAGAGCATGTGTTTGAATTTGGGGATGATTTATGCAATTGAGTGGTTCCTTTATGATCCCACCGGATGCTAGAACTTGTCTCGATCACTAGTCGAGGCGAAATCCTGGCGAAGTAACCATGAGGAAGTGATTTAGGCCATCTTTGAACAATGCTAGAGCCAAAATGCCTACCTTTGCATTATATTTTTCCTAGTGTCCCCCTTTGAGCCTTATAAACCTGTTTCTTTGGCAACCAATCAAATACCAGAGCCTAAATGTGAAAATCCTAATTACCCATCACTCATACATACACACATAATATAGAAAAATGTTGAAGATTGAGGAAGGGATGATTAGAAGGGTATGTGTTTAATTGAATGAAGTTGCCCGAGAAAAGAAAAGACGAAACCCCATGTACGCAAAAGAATAAGTTTGGGGGTTCCTAAAAAAAGAAAAAATAAAAAAAAAGAAAAAAAAAATCAACGGGATTGAAAGTTCATAAACATTGGGGATGCCAAAAAAAAAAGTGAAGGGTAGTGCCTATTGATAATTCGAAGTGTTAATTGTGTGTTTGGGTGATTTGAGCCGCTTATTCGTGTATTTTCCTACCTTACCCTAAGCCCACATTACAAGCTTTAAAAGTCCTATTGATCCTTGTGTTACATTAGCCTACATTAGTGGAGATTAGTGTGAAAGACAAGCCTATGGAGTCTGGTAAACATCTTATCTCTATATTCAAAAAGTGGATCATCTTGAAAACACTTGATTGCGTGAATCTATCCGGATAATGGAAACGGGTTGGCATGACCATTCCACCATCATGATCACATTGTGAAAATACGCGCTTGATTGATAGTGAAACAAAATTTGACGAATGAGTTTGGTTGTGAAGTTTTGCAGTTTGTTTGTATTGTTCTGTCTTGTATTTTTCATTTTAGAGTTGTAATTGCTTGAGGACAAGCAATATTCTAAGTTTGGGGGTATTTGTTCACTTGGTTTTATACCATTGATTTGGGCTTCCGATACTAGAGTTTTGTGTTGTTTTTGAGTATTTTGAGTCGTTTTTGTTATATCTCATAGGTTAGGCATTAATTTCCATTGTTTCGAGTCATTTGAGGGGTCAAATCATGTTGAGAGCCAATTATATTGAGTTTATAGTCATATTAATGAATCGCGTATCAAAAGAAGTGTAAACGATCAAACAACGAGAGATTGATTTGAAGAAACGTCCAAATGCGTATGAAATTTCCATCACTGGCAGGGTTTCGTATTTTGGTCATAACTCTCTACAAAATTGATATTGAGGTGATTCAAGTGGATATGGAAAGCTAAGAGATAGAGCTACAACTTTGATGAAGGGCGCAAAAACAAATTCGGACATTTGGTAGGCGAAAAAGCGGGCGGGCAGGCCAAAACACTCCAAAATTCACGTTGGGCGCTGCAGCGCTTAACGCCCTGGGCCTGGCGCTTAACGCCCGAGCAGCAGCGCCCGGGCGGCATTTTAATCTTGAAATTGCTACAGCGCGCAGCGCCAGCTGGCGCCGCAACGCCCGGGGCGGAAATTTCTATGTTCACCTACCCTCTTTCTTGGACTTTTGTGGGACTATAAATAGAAGCTTTGGGGCTTGAAATTGGGCATCTTGGAACCCTTGGGAAGACAATAAAAACAGCTACAAGACAAGGAAGAAGAATTTGAGCACTTTGAGAAGAATTTGGAGAAGAAGATTGGAGGCTTCTATCATCTAGAAATAGAGAAGATCCCTCAACTCTTGTTCTTATTTTGTTGCTTTCTTCATATCTTGTAAGATGTATTGTTGTATTTTCTTGGATTCATTTTCTTCAATCATGAGCTAAACACTATAATTCTAGAGGATTGGTGTAATCTATGTTTGAACTTATGTTTTGAGATTGTGGTTTGTCAATCTAGATCTATCAATTTATTTGTGCTATTTGGATCTATTGTTTCTAAATTACTTGATCAATAATTTAGATTGTTTGGTGTATTTAATTTGACACTTGAGAGAGGTAATTGAATACATGACCTTGGAATAGCATAACCTAGGATTTCATAGAATTGAGAGATTTGTGAATCCTTTGAAGTCATTTATCAAGATTCATAGCTTTTATCAAGATTTCAATTGGTGATTTTTATAGAGATATTGATTTCCCAATTGTGATCTAAAATCATTTGGCATTCGAGAGAGGAAATGATTATTGTAGAAATCTTGACTTATAAATTGGTAATTTGTGATTGATATACCATATTGATAACATAAGGGAAAACTAGATTCATCACACCTCTAGAATTCATTCTCCCATAGATTTAGATGTTTATATTTAATTAGTTATATCTAGTTATTTTTATTTATAAATTGAGACATCCACCTATTATTGATCTGTCAAATATAGCATAGGTAATTTATACTTGGTATTTATACACGCATTCTCTGTGGATACGACAACCCTACTCATATCACTATATTAAAACTTGACACCGTAGACTTGCGGTTAGAAAACTCTCTAACAGTCTACCTTATGGGTCATAGGTAACCAAAGATGATCCATCACTGCGTTCATCTTTAAATCTACAATACCCAATCCCGCGAAGGATTCTGCCAGGTCGTGTAGATCTTTAAGATTCATCTTTTCCATATCCATATTTTTTAATTTTTGATGGATTTTCCTTTGATTAGAGCAATTAGCTTTTCCTCATCTGTCATCTTTCGTATAACTTCGGTTGGTTTCCCTTTTTGGTGTAAATAGGCATGTCCAAATCTATACGCTTCTTTCCTCCGGGAAGAACTCGGCCTATCCTCCAGGTTCTTGACTCATTTCGAATATCATGAAGGAGTTCAAGAGTTTCTTCGATATTTCACCATCGTCTCCATCCAGTTCGATCCGATGAACTTGTCTTTGGTAGATGAATATGGCGGTTGCCATAATTCTCGCGTCTTGCCTCAACTTCTCTAAGATCTTCGGAGAACTTAGATTTGTGCGGGAAGTATCTCGTTCCACTCGTGTACTCCATCAGAATCATTGTCATGATGGGAATTTTCATGAACCGTTTTGAAGGTTCACCAAGTGAACATATAGGTCGGTTAAGCATCCGTAATCGCTATAATATTCTTTCGCATTTTGCATCGCTTTAAGGTTTCCCATCGGCTCCTCGCCTGTTCTTTTTCTTCATGTTGGTATTCCCAATATGAAACCCGATCAGGTGTTCTTAGGCATACATCGTCAATATTTGACGATATGTCCTATAAGGGGTACATCTCGGACATGGGTCCGAATCCATAATCTCGGAGTAATTTCTCCTCACCAATTGTTAATTACATAAATATAATAAATTTAACTAAAAGTTTTTAATAAACCAGACTACGATACCATTTTTTTGCGGCCCTAAAACCTTTAAAAACCATTAGTTTACCTTCAACCTTGTATAAGGGGTATTTTGGGGTTTTATCAAATAAGAAGGCTATTTTTGAAACTTTTGAATAAATTAGGCCAATTTTAAACATGATTGAAAGGCTATTCTTAACTTTTTCCCTATAACGAAAGAAAATCCATTTTTTTGGATTAAAAAAGGTAGTGAGTTTTATTGCTTATTTTGCATGTAAATCAAACTTAGTCGCTTCTTGAACTTCTATACCATGGGTTGCTTGGTTCTCACTTCAAGAGACTCTTAATTAGTTGGAAGATTATGTTGTTAAAACAAGAATCTTCAACTTCAAGATGCAATATACACAACTAGCATTCAAACTTGAGGCATTATGGTAATATTGTTACTCAAACTTGATGCATTAGAGTTTAGACCATCTCTAGTAGTTTATACTACTTTGATGCAGAATTTGCACTATTTTAGTGCAAAATCTTCATTTTATCTCCACCAGATTGCACTACTCTATGCACTAAAAAAGAATATTCTATAAGATTCATTTTGTTATTTATTTAATATTAATTTTTATTACATTATAACTAATAAAAATATTAAATAAATAATTTTATTTCATATAATGTTTATTAAATATTTTATTTTTGAAATTAAACAAACTAATTTTTTAAAATTAATGGAGTTAATGCAAAATTAAACTAACAATTCATAATATTATATATTATATAATTTAAAAAATTATTATATATAACTGAATTTATTTTAGTATTATATTTTATTAGATTAACTGAAAAATAATATTAATAGTAATATTTAAAGTTAAATAAAGTTCAAAAAAATTAAAAAAAAAAGCAAAAAAAAAAAAAAAATATAGCGCTGCTACAGTACAACGCCATTTTTGGCGTTGTACTGTAGCAAATCACCAAAATAGCGCCCCATTTGGCGCACTGCTGGGAGGATAAATGGCGCTGGGCGCCATTATAAAGCCACTGCTGGGATGGCCTTATGGTAGTATTGTTCGCGACAGTATATGTATTTCTCGATTGCTTGACAATTATATCCATCATTCAAAACATTATTATTCAAGAAAATCAAATAACCGACACAAGCAAGCATTTTTTAACAAAGATCATCAAGTCCTTCCATTTACTTGTCGATTCCTTAACCATCTTCATTAAACTCCAACGTAAAAATCAACAACGATGAAGAAAAAAATAGCATGAAAATTCACCCTTCTTGCATGAAAATAGTAATTGTTGATGTATTTTACCTCAATAAATTCAATTTAAGCTACCAAATGCCACATTTTTCTTTGGCTCCCATTAGAATTCCTTTTGCACTCAATGGAAACAAATATCAAACATTATTAATTACAACAAATTCATATCAATGTACAAACTGCACAATTTGGTGGCATGACAGAGCCAAGAATACAAAAGGATAGTAAAAAAGAAAATACTTCAAGAACAATAATGACTCAAAACACGTTTTATGTTTTGCCAATAATATTTCTGAACTCTTTCAACACTGTTTCAAAGCAATGCTGCACATGCCCTCGTTGCGTAGGCATTCAATCAGGAAAAAAATATGTCGATTTGCTTCTTCACTAGCTTCTACGATCACCCGAATCTTCCAAGTTTACAGAAGACTGACCTTTTTCAGGTCTCCTGCTCGGTCTTGGCACTTGTGAACCGGTAATAGGCTTCTGAAGTGGTTTCAAGGCAGCCATAATTTCACCAAACGACGGTCGTGAATTTGGATCTCTACAAGACAAAAAGGAACTCGTTAATAGCTTCATTACGATAAATAAATAACACAGACAACTACCCTCGGGGTAATTACAAAAAGAAAAAAAAACTCGAGATTTTTCAAAATTACAAAGATCCCCTTGAAATTTGATTTTGTATTACATTTCAAACATTCCTTTTACATTTGTAAAAACATCATAGTTATTCCTTTACATTTAAGGCAAAATCAAACTTCGGGGTTCTTTTCGTAATTACCCCAAACCTCGGGGGTAGTTTTTGTAAATATCCTAACTTTATGAAAGATCATAGTTTTATGGATAAAGTACAAAACTTCACCGGAGATTTAGTCTAATTACAAAAATTTCAGCAATCTTTCAAAATTACAAATACCCCCCTATTGAAGGTGCAATTTGTAAAATAGAAAACAAATGTTAAGAGGGTGTTTGTAATTGTAAAAGATAACTCAGGTCGAACTGATTTTGCCCCAATCTGTGGAAAAAATCGTTTCGGCCAAAAGTAGACTTAGGCGCCTGCCTAGGCAGTCTAAAAATCAGGCCTAGGCGGGCGAAAATCGGTAAAAAAAAAAAATATTGAAACAAAATAGTACAATTCCCATGCACCCGTCTAGGCGGCCCAAGCACCCGCCTAGGCGTCTGGCTTGCCACTCTACTAGCGCCTAGCGATTTCAGCAACCGTGATTATTAGACTCAACCTCAAGGGTATTATTTATTTGTAGTAACCCTATAATTATTGAACCACATAAAAGGCAATCAAATAGGTGCTCAACCCCCATAGGCACACACAAGTGGTTACGTCGGCCTTGTTACAACTATTCATGTACGTGCAAACAAGATGGGTTGACGTAGCACAAAAAAACAATCGGCACAAAAATGCGAATTAAAAGTTTCAAGTCAGTTCCACAAGTTTCCGATATTAAAATGGGCTAATGCTCATATCAGATTTGGATTCTATTCATGGAGATTGACCAAAATTATTTAGAGGAATCAACTATTAAAATAACTTCCTTGGTAAGATGAAAAAATCACAAGACAAGGTTGTGAAAGGTGGATGGAAGAACATTGAAATAAGGGATAATTAATTACAAAAAATATCCCTGAGGTCGTTTGAGGTAATTACAAAAAAGCCACATATGTTTCAAAATAAAATAAAAACCGATGTCAGGTTTGATTCTGTTTTAAATATAAGGGGGTAACTGTAAAAATTTGGGGGGTTTTGAAATGTTTTCTGCTTATGAAGAGGGGGTTTCAATTTTCAAAAATCTCTGTTTTTTTTGTAATTAGACCGAACCTCGGATTTTCTTTTTTGTAATTATCCCTTGAAATAATTAACTCACGTTTGCCAGCATTTCAAGATTATATCTGCAACAACTGGATCAATGTCATCTGGAATGTCGAGACGACGATGCTGAAACCCAACAGCACCAACAACTTGCATCGGGTTCATTCCTCCCCAAGGTTGCCGTAAAGTACAAAGCTCCCACAGTATGACGCCGAAGCTATAAACATCGCATCTGCATTTGAATCAACAATTACAAAGTTAAATAAGTTAATATGACAAATTTAACACTTTTTGAGTTTTAAAAATCCCGTTATAAATGCATCACGGCTAATTAGAGGGACGACATACTTCTCGTTGGATGGCTCGTTTCTTAGAACTTCTGGTGCCATCCATTCTGCCTGATAATGAGGACAAGAGAGTTAGCAATCAAAATCTAAAGCCGGGGGAGGGGTGCTTGAGATTTATGATTCTACTTTTGGTTTCATTTTGAAATATGTAAAAGCACTTTTATCACTTATTCACCAAACACTATCTATTAACTTAATAAACTTTAAGCTTTTGTCTGCAAACGCTACCAACTTTTGATTCTCAACTGGTTCTCACTTCTACTATTATTTATCACTTCTTTTAAAAGCAGAATGCTTTGCAAACATTTCCTATATATGACCATAGAATCATATGAACATGTCGAAACAGAGCGAATGACAGCAATAAGCCGGTTTAACGGATGTAAAGATTTATAAGGGCATTAGGAAGCTCAAAGCAAAGAATGACATAGGATACTCGAGAACAGATAATTATTAATGCGAGAGGAGAAATTAAACGAAGATTCACTTATGCAGCATCAGACAGATAATGACCATAAGAAAAGGCGAGCCCAGCTTACCGTCCCAGCAGTAGACCTTGAAGAAAGAAATGTGCTGTGCTTCATTCTTGATAATCCAAAATCGCACACCTGATGAAGGAAAGAATACATGATATGGATTAAGATTAAATATATGCATAATTACGAAAAAACTACCCCTGAGGTTTAGCCTAAATACAAGAAACTACAGTTATCTTTCAAAATTACAAATACCCCTTTAAAGTGTTCCACAACTCCTTGAGGTTTGTATTTTTCTAACAAACCACCCCCACCCCCCATTAAGGGTGCAATTTGTAAAAGAGAAACAAATGTGAAGGGGGTATTTGTAATTTTGAAAGATAACTCATAACTGGGTTTTTGTTACTCCATCCGTCCGATAAAGATAGACAAGTAGAACAATTCACACAGATTAAGAAAATATAATAAATGTAATTGGAATCATAATTTTTTTCCATAATTTCCTTTTTTGCCCTTGCATTAAATGGTGATATATCATTCAAAGTGAATTAAATAGGGGTAGTTTAGTCTATTGTTGTGTAATTAATAGTTTAATACTCTCAATAAGTAAACAAGCCTATAATTTGGGACGGACGAAAAAGGAAATGTAGCCTATCTTTTTGGGACGGATGGAGTATTAGGCAAAACTTCAAGGGTAGTTTTTGAATTTAACCCTTAAATATAATATGGTAACATCATTATTTCAAAGCCATAAGAATATCACCTTGACAACCCAGTTCTTATCAACAAGAAGGTTTGGGGACTTCAAATCTCGATGAACTATCACTGGAGTGCAATTATGTAAATAATTCATTCTTCGAGCCTGTGATATTAAGTATATTGCATTAGCACCGGAAAATTCACCCTAAATTAGAAGTGGACAAATGATAAAGAAATAAATACTAAATTGCATACTGCATCTAGAGCCATTCTCAACCGTCTACGCCGTCTAGTTGATTGTTTGGGCGATGAATTAATCTGTACAAACTACCTCTGAAACAAAAAAAGAATTCGTCAATACAAACCCAAATCGTAACAGTTTATGCTGCAATGCACTTGATAAATAAAATGATAACAAAATTTATAGAAACCAGTTCCAGTATATGAAATTTGTAAAACCTTGACCCCTAAAGATGAATGTCCAAATTGATCTTATACTGTTATACATAGAGGTCGGAAGATAATAAATCCCCATCACATACAAATTATAAAACATGAATCTCCAACGTTCGAATTTAGTACCTAGGAAGGAATTCTGTAATAATTGAAAGATTTGGGGGACGAGTGACAGCTCCCATAAAGAGAACAACATTCGGATGCCTGACTCTTTTCATGATCCGTACCTAGCAAAACCATACAAAATAACTTATACATGTCAGATCATGAATAGCATATCAAACGAAATGCAAAAATTTCAAAGCAAACTATAAACGAGAAGATGCAATGGATTCAAAAAGGCAGGAATGAAAAATTTGAAAACCTTCCATGGAAATATTTAAAGGGATAATTACAAAAGACCCCTTGAGGTTTGGGCTAATTACAAAAAAAAACCCAGGAATGTTTAAAAATTACAAAAACCTCCATCAAGTTTGATTCTTTCTTAAATTTAAGTGGGTAACTGTAATAATTCCAGAAATATCACGGGTTTTTGTGAAATATTTTTTGCTTATGTAGGAGAAAATGTAAGACAGAATCAAACCTCAAGGGGTTTTTTGTAATTTTCAATAAACTCCAAGTTTCTTTGTAATTAGCCCGAACCTCAGGGAGGTTTTTGTAATTAACTCATATTTAAAAGGTCAAGTATGAAACATAATTACAGTGCTACTCAAGTTTCTAGCTAATCATTTCAGAACCATAACGGCTCTTTACACATCCCAAATTATAGGGATTGAGTTATAAACAGAACCACCTTTCTAATTTGATACTATAGATTACGTGTTAGATCCGCTCCAAATAATTAGAAAGTTTGAGGTATGACAGGAAACAGAGTGATCGTACCTCACTTCTGAATTCCTCAAGAGAATCACCGGTTATATCTTGGTCAAGGAACTTTTGACAGCAACTTCCTAGAAGTTGGAATCAGGGTGTAAATACTATCATCCGAAATCAGATGCCGAGAGAACAGACTATAAAAATAAATGTAACACATATAAAGATACAAAGCATGATCACAGTAAAATATACTCAAATACTCATGATAAAATCACAATAAAAGATACTTAAAGAATCGTGATAAAAGAAAATGTTACACTCAGGAAGGCTTTGTATTCCGTATACTAAATTTAAGGAAAAACCAGCATGCAGAAACTTAGAAAAGTCATGTTGACAAGTCGACTCTACGAAATGCTGAAAAGGCAGAAGGTTCAGTCCCTACGTTACACGGACAATACCAATCGATTTATGATCCACAAACTCAGTAATGCACACAGAAATATGCAAAATCAAGTTTATAGTTCATGCTTTTTCACATTGATGAGAAAAGAAAAAACCCAAAATTTTAAACAGGCTGGAAATGATGACAACTGTATTTTCGAGGCACTACGAGATTTAAACTCAAGGAGGTCAAAGAAAACCAAGTTATAAGATACCAACCTAGATGGCATATTATGATTTTTTTCACCGAAGACAACTTTGTCAGTCTTTGTTATCACGAGGAAAGAAAACTAAACATTAAAGAGACTTCTGATAATAGTTTTAAATTTTGAAATCACGAAAGTTGTCAGCAGTTCTTTATCGTTATATACCCCGCAGCCAACTGAACTCAAGAAAATATAAGTTAAGGTGGGTTATATAATTTCATTTGACCTGTCTTTGGTTACTAAATTTTAGTAAACACAAGCTTTAAAAAAAACTCACAGTTCCATGCCAGTCTCCACGATATACCTCACCATAAGATCCTGCAACAAAAGGAATTTGAAAATAAAGGTATAATATATGCGTTCACCTCAATTAACTACAATTAACTAAAGATGATGCATGATTAGTACCAAGTCCGATACGCTCACCCAAAGCGATATCCTCCCACGGAATTTCACAATCCGCCACATCATCGAGTGTTGCATCAGATTTCGAACTTTCATTCCCAGTCGACCTATCTGATATCCTCTCACCTTCCGAATTTGCCCCTGACCCTCGTGTTCTCGATCACAAACTGCAACGTCGGCATCCCCATCACTTACACACATAGCCGACTAAAAACGCACAGGGAGCATCCGGGGCACGGACACCAGATTCCAGCACCTCATACTGCTTAGTCACGGCCGCAGTTGTTGCAACCACAGCCGCAGCTGTCGCTGTAGCAGCAGCCGCCACAGGAAGCTGAAGTTTTGGGTCACTGTTTGCTTTTGCCACCGCAACTACCATCGAAGAGGCAACAACAGCCGCAGCAGCTGCTGCTGCTCGCGGCAACAGGAACGCGTGTATTTCGCGTTATCCGATTCGGAATCTGAAGAAACATGAAGACCGTGACGGGCAGTGGAGGGAGAAAAGATCGATCAAGGTTGTTATCATAACCCGTTTTTTTATGTTTGTCGTCGATTTTTTTTCCTTTTCTTGTGTTTGGGACTTTACATCTAACTCCTCTGTGTACATTTCGTGAATAAGTTTGAGGTGCAACAACTCCGCTTTCTAGAAGAACGTCGTGGAGCTTCTGAGCTAACTGTGGATTTTCTTTGGCAGCATCGATCATGTATTGTGAGACGTCCTTCACTTTCATTCTTCGAACGGCCGGTGAGCTAACACCTTCGGTCCAGGAAGGAGATCTCGCAGCGTAAGGGTGATTAGGCCTGTCGGAGATTTCCAGTGCTGGCTCTTTCTTCACATCCCTAGGCTTTTTTGAACCATCGGAATAAGGTTTAGGTCGTCCCTGAGCATTTGAAGATAAAGATTCTCCTCGGTCCATTGATTTTTTTCCCACAGCAAGAGTCTCCCTAAATATGGGTCTTTTGTCCACTTTTCCAAACTCTGGTGTGTCTTCGAATGTTCTTCCACCACTTGACGAAGCAAGGACGACATCTTTGGACACAGGAGCTGTAGAAGGAAATGAGTCTTCGTAGTCTATGTGGGCCCCAGCTGCATCAGATGGAATGAGCGTGCCGGGGTCCGCCATCAAATCAACAATGTATTCCCTGAACCACATTATTCACTTCTTCACGAAATGCAGGAGAAATAATTGTAACCTTAAGAACTTATTTGCAATAGTACAATATCATATACAAGAAACTGAGAAACTTTCCAAGATCACTCTTGAATGAGCAGCAAAGTTGAAATCTTCAAAAAAATGAGAAAGAATTAATATAAATATATTAAATATAAAGAACCAAATATGAGTTGTGGCCACATTTAGCAACATTGCTGCTGATTGGAGACGAGATGCAGCTTCTGTATAAACCTCAACACTAATTCAGAACTCATTGTCTGTTGATTCACTGCATTAATCATTTATATGGGATAAAACAACAAGAACTCCAGATTGAATTTTATGTGCTTAAGACTATTGGCAAAAGGCAGTAAAAGTAAAAAGGAAAAATGGCAGGACGATAGACGGAAAAACAGGTAAGACCAACTATCTAGTAGGAAAGATAGCATGAAAATACACCAACAAAATAACATTTACCTCACACCATCAATTTTCACAAAGTTCATTGCCACGCCATCGAACCAGTAAACTGATGTCCTTTCACCAAGCGGCAGGGGATGCCCAAACTGTCAGCCAAAACCTGCACAACCATGCCAAAGAGACAGAAGGTTGAATAAAAATTGTATGGGCATTTTCCGTAAAGAAGATATGTCAATTCTCAAAGGATATATTCTTTGCACTGCACACCCTTGAGTGACTGTCAAATGCTTAATTACCGTATACACAACGTAGGATACTTGTCATTTAAACTCATTTCACGCTAGTGTGAGAGCTGAGGAATCTGATACAAATTACATGTCACTTAAACAAATCATGAAGCTATTCACAGAACCTTGAAATCCATATATGTTGCATGAGACATCCACATGAAATCCAAACCCACGAACAAAAGAAACTATAATGATTAATAAATAACAGCAATACAAAAACATGAAAAAGGACAGAACAATCAAGTACAATTTACACCAGAAAAAAATTATCTTTCACCGAGATTTATGATTACCAACCAATCAACTTTTCTGGACAATAAATGAACGAATCTATACATACATATATGAATATATATGTGTGTGTGTGTGTGTGTCATCGTTTGCAAGGCCAATAAGAAAAATTAAATGCATTTCATTACACTTGAATTACGTTTATCAGATGTAAGAATACCCAATAATCCATTAGTAGCAGAAACGAAAAGGAATCAGAATGCACAATGGACAAATATTCGCAATAGCAAGAAACATTTGATACCTTGAAAAGCAACGCCCGGTGACGAGCAAGTCCAACTGTCAAAGAACCAATAGGCAAAACCATGCTCCTCTGGTTTGCCTTCAAAGTCTGACTGAGATTTCTCCATGCTATCAATATGCTGTCGGGATCACTAACTGGGCCCCCATATGGTCAGAAACTAAGTTAGCAAGCTTCTGGACCATACTGTGTGTTACAAAATTAACAGAATGTGACCTTAAACTTGAAGCCATCTCTAAGGCTGTCTGCTCAAGGTTCAACAATTTGGTGTCAGCTTATTGACAAGAATGGCTTCCCAACTAATATCATCAGATACAGGTGTTCCTTGCAAATCAACTAGGGAAGGCATTCTAGATGAAGTGGATTCAGTCAAGATGCCATAAAGATCGTAGAAACCGTCGAGAATCTTGTCATCGTAGCTAAGAGCATTGTAATTCTGTGAAGCATGGATAAATCTAGAATATGAGATATGTTAGAAAGGAAGTGAAGAGGATGATGCATATTTTAAAAAAAGTCTTCTTCGAAATCAGAAAACAATGCAGAACACAGAGCATTTGCGTGATGAACGGTTTTCATAAACAGAAAAAGTTCAAAATAGCAACCTCATGGTTACACAAAGAAAATGGGCTTTGTAAATGTTACTGACGACATATCATGTTTTTTGCAATTTAAAAAAAAAAAACACTATCTAAGGCCGGGGACAAAAGGAAAGAATGATACGGTAAACATTTGTGGAACTCTTTTTTATATTTCCATGTATAATTCATTGCTCTTGAGACAGGAATCAAAGTCAAATCAAATATGTTGAGACGTTATGAATTGAGGTCAAACAGTTACACAGTCAGATTTATGGATGGTTTTGAATGGGGAACGAAAAGCTGGGCATTTATTCGTGAAGCATAAAACAAAGCGATAAAATAAATATGTAAAGAAACCATAGTTAGAGTTTCATTATAAGCATATATCATCATTATGGAGTGAGTCCGCAAGTACAGAATATCAGGCAACAGAGTGTGAAACAATTGCCGTGAAATCCTAAAGCCTTGTCAATCCAGTCATTAATAGCACACTAATAGTCTCTGCCGCACTTCTTTTTTTTTTTCGAGGATATATTTTAACAAACTGATAGCAAACTTCAGTTAATAATTAAGCTTGAAATCACTATCACAACCATGAATTGTGAGACTGAAGTGATTTTATGAAAATATTTAAATGGCTTTTACATTTCTCCTGTTAATAAGAAAATACATGAATAATTAAACTTGTAAAGAAGATGCAGGTTGCTGTTCTAGTACTGTTTCTGAAATTTTATGTTCTCAATTCAAATTTTTTGCTTTACGACAATTGCAAACAAAATATTAAGATATCACTTGATTTTATTTTTCCATATTAAGCCATTTACTCAAAACTTTAAGTAGGAAGCCTACTTCTTCAAGTATCTCATCTGTATCCATCTAAATCTCTAATTTTACCTCAACCTAGAAATGGCTAATTTTCATGAACTTATATAACCAGAAATATGTCTCTTTAAATTGCTTGAGCGATCTTTCATTGCAAATTAAATATCCCAATAGGCCACAAGAGATACTAGGAACTTATATTCTCGGATGGATAATGAAGAAATAAAAGAATATATATACTGTTCATAGTGTCCCTTGATTTACTTACAAACACACTTCTGCAACGCATTCCTTGGATTTCCAAGTCAATTGTTTCTCTTTACAACGTTAACTCACTGAGAGTCAATTAAGACTCGGCAGTTTGACATGGAAAACTTTAGGCAGTGCTTGCTTGTGAAATGTTTTCCATCCCTTTCATTTTCCAGATTTAAATTCTCATTGAACGCTCGATTATTTGTGAAAATATTCAAATAATTCATTATTCACTAGATCTCATTTTTCCAATCACCAATCACATCCATTTATAATTATAAACATAAAAACATCACATCAACTATCATCATTATACAATCATATCACAAATACACTATTTACTCTCTTATTTTTCAAATCACCAATCACATCTAATCACTATTACACTAAAAACTATCACATCAACTATCATCATCACATTTTCATCTTATATCAAATCACACTCTCAAAGATCAGTTTCATTTTTCAAAATAGAATTTTCACACTATTCTCTCCAAAAGTAGAAAAAGAACATAATGAAAGGTCAAGCAATCACTCCTTACCATCTGGCTCTCCAAGTCCCAGATTTCCACACTATTTGAAGCACAAGCACTTAACACTATGACTAGGTAGAAATTGCAGTTTATTCTAATTCATTCTACATTCACAACCGCCAATTATCTACAATGTTGGTATAACTACACATTCAAACAACATCTCTAAAGCATGTTACACTAAGTAACCACAAACAATATTCAAAGACAGAAATTATTTTAAAAAAAACGTACCCAATATCGGTACGCCACAACTTCAGCCGGAGTGTTTTCAGGCGGACAAGAGCCTAAACTGATCTGCTTAACGGCTTCGATTTGAACAGCCTCAGGGTCCTCCTTTGCACTCAACTCCAAAGCCAACTGAATTTGATACTCCTCCTCTATATCATGATCCTCGAGTTACTAGAACCCGAATCACGCCTCACTGCATCTAAACTACTACTCCCCACAGAATCAGAAGGTTCCATTCTATTGTTATCCCCTCTTGTCACATTAGAAGAGGATGGTGGACTAGGACTATTCCTATTTGTAACAGAATTTAACCATCCTGAAATAGCCGAAAAGGGTTTATTATTATGCTCAGATTTCGAATTCGAAAGCCTCTCACTTGGTGAACCATCACTCAACCTATTGTTGTTAACCTTTGATGGTGAAGTAGTAGAACCTTCTGAATCTTCAGACTGGTTGGATCCTATATGAAGTTTCTTCAGAAAATTTTTCATTTCTTTTCTAACCTAAGCTAATAAAATAGTCAATGCTAAAGCAGCCAGAACCTGCCCATGAATCTCTCCATCGTCTCAATCCAAGTATGAATATCAAATCACCAAATATGACAATTCAGAGCAACAAGAAATGCAAATATAACAATCTCAGTAAAAAGCCCTTTTTGGTCAATATCCAAGAATTTCAAACAAAACCCATCAACACCAAGTTTCTAAACAACAATATCCAGAATCCCAACTTAAAAAGAAAAAACACCCAAAACCCATAAATAAAATACAAGAAAAATCACACCTTTTGCCCTATAAACCAAAAAAAGAGTATATACTTACATACACTGGAAAGTGGACTTCAAATATATAAAGATTGCTCCTTTTTTACTAATCTTTCAGATTAAGATTTCAAGCATCAGCAAAAGGGTGAGAAATTAGAAGGAAAAAAAACACACACACAGAGATAGTCAAATGAAGTAGAGTCTATTTTAACTATCTTGAGTTGTGTGAGGATAGAGAAACTAGGTGGGGTGTGTTTGAGGGTGGAGATAGAGAGAAACTGAAAAAATAGTATAAAATATAAGAGAAAAGAGTGTAATTGGTCAGTTTGGAAAAAGAGCCAAATGCAGCTGCACAGACAGCAAAGACCAACAAGTGGGAAGTAGAGTAGGACCTTCAACTAAAACGACCCACTTCTAACAAAAAAAATAAAAATTAAATTATAAATTAAGTCCCTTGTTTTTACTTTTTTTCTTTATTTGCCCCTTTATGAGAACCAAAACCAACTTCGACTTGTCCTCTCTCCTATCAGAACACAAGGAAAATTTTAAAATAAAAATTTATTCAAAAAAGTCGTGTTTTTTGATCAATTCAAGAGAATTGTGGTTATCTACTATGCATAAATGCATATAAACTATTAAAATTAGTGGTGCTTAACAAAATTGGCCAAACAGAAATATTTTTTTTTCAAAATTTTATTCTTCTAGAATTGGTTTTAGTTTCTTGAAAAATATGATTAATTGTACTTTGGTTATAAGTTATATTTATTAATTTTCACAGAATGACGATTATTGCCTTGAATTATGTAAAATTTTGAAGTGACTTTATTAACTTTTAGTCAACCGAAAGATGTATATTTGCTTTTTGTTGAATGTTGCGTCTTGACAATTGAAAACAAAAAAAAAGACGGCGGATCAAAAACAAAAAAACCAATTAAAAAGCATATCTAAGATAATCTTCAATAGTCTATACTATTTCTTAATTTTCTTACAATCGGGAATTTGGGAAAGGACACACGCACTCGTATGGGATCGAATCAGTCATTCACCCTTACAACACACGCCTCATCCATTTTGAAAGCAAGGTTGATCTCAATAATCTATACTATTTTGATGTAGAATCTATATTTCAAACTTGATTTGCATTACGCTCTACACTAAAAAAATATTCTATAAGATTCCTTCATTTATTCATTTAATACTGATTTTTATTACATTATAATTGATAATAATATTACATAAGTAAATTTTATTTAATATATATATATAATATTTATTAATTGTTTTATTTTTAATTAAACAAATCCAAAAAATATTAAATTTAATGAAATTAATGTAACATTAATTTTAGTATTATTTTTTATTAGATTAACTGAAAATATGATATTAATAATAGTATTTAAATTTAAAATGAAACTATAACAAATTAAATAAAAATCAAAAAGAAAAAAGAAAAGTAACATTATTACAATACCACGCCAAAAATTAATGTAAAATAGCATGGTATTGTAGCAAATGCCAAATAGAGCCACAATTAGCGTAGCGTTGAGGGCATTAAATGGCATTGAACGCCAATTAAGAGCAGTTGTTGGAGATGCTCTAACAAAAGTAGAAGATGAAAATAAACAATTATTTAACTGACTAAAAGCGATCAATTTAAGGTATCAAACATATGGATAGAGATGAAAAATTATCGATAGAGATGAAAAAAATAATTCTCAAATTATATTAGAATCGTCTGGGGAGTTGCAAACCCTAATTTAGATGAATGACAACTTTTTTAATACTTTTGTCAATTAATTATTTCTCATTAAAGCCCACGAAAACTAAAATTACAATAGTACAAATAGATATTCTCTAAATCTAAATCTTATCATTTCTGCATAGAGTACGTTTATATTAATGCATCTGTAAGAGGTTTAAGAAAGTTATAATGATGCAACTCATTTGATCTTTCATATCTCTATCCATTTTTAGTGACTAAAAAGTTTAAAACGGCAACAACAAAATAGTGCTCATAGTTGGTAAAATATTAAAAGAACTAGGAAACAAAAGAATATATATTGATGGAACAGCTTGGAAGGCATGGATTGAAATTTCCTATTTCGTATAGTACTTTTGTTACTATTTGATATGGGTCTCAATTTGCAGTCCCATGCATTTTTAATTCATTTTATGTTTGATTTAATATTTCAGTATATAATTATATATGAAATGAGTGTCACGTGCATAATAATAATGTCATTTTTGTACATGTAGTGTTCATCTATTAGATTGAACGTTAGTGGGGATGGAGCAAAAGATCCGCGTGTAATTTGTAGTGAAAATCTTTGTTCCATTCTCTATTTTATTGGTATTCCGATTGATGTGGTATCACTTCACGCCTTCACTCACTCGTTGTTGAGTTGGACGTGATTGACCATATGGTTGTTTTTCAAGTGTTTATAACTCAAAGATATGTAGTCAACTTCTTCGCATGAGACCAACTCCCCTCCTGGATCGTCTTTATTATAAACCGAACAAAAATTTAATTGGGATAGCGTATAATAGTGACGTTGTGGTGCATAAATATTTCCGCTTCATGAGCATATGGCTTCATCCTTGTTTGCTTTTAATGTAGGTCAAGTATTGCAACCCATTATCATATCAATCGATGGACTTCGTGGACTTGAATTATTCGACCATATGAACAACAATGCATCACTCGTGATACTAGATGAATGTTACGTGGCACGATAATGATATCACATTAGCAAGAAATCGACAATTTCATGTAAATAAAATATGATAGCTAGATGAATATTAGGTATACAATGATGCATCGTGTTAGCAAGAAAATGATCTTCTCGTTGTAGAATATATCATCTTAATGATCATAGATCATGTACATATGTAGCTCAATCAATATGCCTTGAATTGAACAATTAAAACATTATTTCCTGAAATGGTATTTAAATTTCTTTGGGTGGACTTAATTGCCTAATTGAGAAGAGTTTGATTTGATTTGTTCTTGAACCACTTATTTAATTTAAGGAATTCTCTCCATAAATATGATGGATCCTTACTTTGATCTTATGCTAATATGTGAAATAATTATGTATCGCATACTGTCATATAAGATGACAACTCCATTTTAAAAGTGATCTACTAAGTTAAATTAATTGGGCTTCAATATCTTTATCAAACACCAATGAAAAGTACATTAAGGATACTTTCATTTTCAAATACATTGTATTTGAAATCCATCTTTTATTTGAATAATGTGGATTTGTGTATGAATTCAAATGCATCATAAATTATTTATATAAAAAATATAAAAATTCTAAATCATTTTCCTAATTGGCATTAATAATTAAAAATAAAAAATATAATCTTATTATTTTTATAATAATGATAATTTTATACACTAATAAATATATAATATATATATATATAAATTATATTGTGTATAAATATGTGTGTTAGAGTGTGTGTGTGTGTGTGCGCGCGCGCGTGTGAAATGTGTGTGCAGTGTGTGTGAATGTGCAAGTGTGCATAATCTAAAAGAAAAAGAAAATAATGGGTTTTCAAACGGTGGGATCTTCTATTCCATAAGTGCCATATTTGGATGGAGTGATTTGATTTTATTGATTTCAAATTCATTGGTGTAGTTTGGATGGAGTCACTCTATAATGAATTTCAAATCATGGAAAATCTATTTTTGTCATTTTTGGAGAATTTGAAATCTTTCCTATTTGGAGTCATTTGAAATTATTCTCTAAATCCTCTCATCCAAATGCAATCTAAGGGTGTTTTCTCTTATTCTTATTCTACTACAAATGATTGTCACGTGTATAGAAGTTACCATATTACTTTTGAAAAAAAACCATGCATAAATTGTGGGTTTTAATATTGTAAGTAATTTTCACACTGCGTTGCAATCATTCGTATGATGATGGAATAGGAAGTGGAAACACCCTTATGGAATAGAAGATCACATTCGGATTTCAAATGAGGATTTCAAATTACTATGTGTGATTTGAAATAGGGGTGGCAAATCGTGTTATCGTGTCACATGTTTCGTGTCGACATGATAGCACGACACGACACGATAAGGATCCGCTCCCACTAACACTTACACGAAAATTTTAGGTAGTCGACATAATTTATGCGACACGATAGTGACACGATAAGTCAAAAACAAAAAAATGATTTATATGTTAATATACGATAACAAATTACACGATATTACACAGATATTGCGGCAAATACACGATATAAACATACAAAATATCGGTTATCGTGTCACATCGTGTCACTAATAGGTAAACGTGTCATTGTCGTGTTCTTTGTTGTGTCATTATCGCGGTTACTAACGGCGAACGTCATTATTGTGTCCTTATCGTGTTCGGTGTCGCGTGTCCTTATCGTGTCACTATCGTGCCCGTGTTCGTGTTCTTATCGTAAAACACGTAAAAACACGAACACGACACGAATTTTCGTGCCCTTATCGTGTTGACACGATAGCGACATTTAACACGATAAAGGCTAAACACTAACCCGCTTATTTTCATATCGTTTTCCGTATCGTGCTATCGGTCGTGTCAAAAATTGTCACCCCTAATTTGAAATCCATCGATTTTATAAGCCAAACAATAGTGTACGTAGATTTAGTTAAAGATTTCAAATCTCTCGCTCAAATCCTCCATCCAAATGCAACTTTGAATTATCTCCATCTAAAATAAGTCTACTCATCTTTCACACCATTCTATTGTCTGTTGAAGAAAAAAAAAGCGCAATAAAAACTAAAATCAACAATGCAGCAATTGTACAAGGAAACGAGCAAGTTTACTCTAGTTTTATTGCTCAAATAAAATATAATTAGCAATCTTGATATGTACGTGTATTTTTTAAAAATTAGATTGTAGATTACTTAAGCTAGAAGCAATATACATCAAGGCTGAAAAATCCCATGGTTTCATTGGATGAAGATAATGATTTCGTACACACTTTAAAGGGTTTTAAGTTTTATTCGTGGCAGTGACTTTACTTTGAAAACACTTTTCTTGCTATCCCTACAAATTTGGATTTTTCGATACGAGTGTTTTTCTATCCTAGAGTAGGGAACAAAATTATATGGTAAAATCCGTAATCTCCTGCTTGATTTTAATGAACATATAAATAACTTCACTTTATTTTTTTTCAAAAAAATAATAATCTAGAAACTCAATTGTGATGAGAACGTCAATACACTCGAGCCAATGACGGAACTAGGGGCCATGCAGGGCCCTGGGCCCCAGAGTTTATAAGGAAAAATATTTACTTAGTATTTATATGATTTTTATTTGTTGTTAATGTTTTGATACGGCTCATCCTACTTTATTGTGATTAGGGGTGGGAATAAAATTAAAGTATTTCTGGCTAGCGCCTACTACTGAAGATACTTTCGCCTATTTCATAAATAGGTCATGCTAAGGCCTTTGTATGTTTATTTATGTAAATAACTAACCTGCGCTTTTTAAAATAGTCTTTCCAATAATAGGTCGACTATTTATTTATAAGTATAAAAAAATATAATATATTTTATATAGTTTATTAATATTATTCTTTTTATATAACTATTTAATTATTATAATAGATAAATATATTTTTAAAATAAAAAATATGGTTCGTAGGCTTTTAACGAGGCTTTTTAATAAGCTCGGTAGGGCCTAGGCTTTTAAATGTGCCATACTTGGGCTAAAAAGTCTATTATATTTAGCGTGCTAGACTTAGCTTTAAAAACGTGAATTGGGCCTAGGTCCGACGCAGTGCTCCGGCCCTGGCCTCGGCCTATTTCCACCCTACTTGTGATGCTTACCCCATTTGCGTATGGAGATTCCACTATTGACTCGGCATATATATGAGTATTAAGCGGGTCTCACGATGTAATTAGTTTTTCGTTACGTGAAATCTACTAGTGATGGATTGCTAACGCACCCCAAATATACTATCGATGGGATTCACCAGCTTTTTCATTCCATAAGGTCAAGGACATTCTGTCTGGAATGTACTACCAATGAGATTGGCTAATGCACCCCAAATATTTCAGTGCAAAAGGTGGATAATTGGTTCAAAGATTATTATACTAAATAAAAGTTGATTTCATCAATAAATCTAGAATCCAATACTTTTCTAGGATCATAACGTGATAACCATAAAGGTTATGATAGAGGGTAAATTTGGAAATTATACTCTAGGTGCAAAATTCGCAGTTAGCAGGTAAAGTGAAATAATTCAAAGTTAAATGGACAAATTAAAGTAGAAAATTAAACTCGCATAGTTGAGGGGGCAAATTAAAATTGATGTAATTTTAACAATTTTAATTTGCCTTCCTAAACTATGTGTTTTTCTATTTTACCCAATTAACTTTGAATTGTTCTATTTTACTCACGAACTTTGCAAATTATTGCAC